>CM016615.1:101623157-101913769 GCA_005393395.2 Gossypium australe
AATCTCTGGGCCGGCCCCATCAGTGGATAGAAAGATCCATGTATCATCTGCGTTGTTTACTGGATTCAAACTAAGGTTACACTCCTTCTATTACCACGAATATTTGATTCATATTGACGAGCCCAGCAACTAAAGACCTTGATCACTTTCAGTAGCTATCCAGGAGATATTTTGAAAGGTAAAAAGATTTCTATTCTTCCATATACGCCAAGAAATTAGTCCAATAAAGATGACCAAGAGGAGTCGCTATCTACATTCTTTCATGAAAAAAAGGTTAAGTAAAAGCCAATCTGAAAAAGAGGTAGGGAAAAACCTTTGTTTATGATGTTCTAGAAGCACAAGCAAGCCACCGTCCTTTGCGGAAGGATAGTCTCGGAGAACATGAGCCATACCCTCAAACTCGTGCCCACCCAAGGCACATGAGCTACTATGTCCAGTTCCCCTTCTTGCACGCTCCGCATTGGTAAGGAGTCATTGCTTGAAAACTAAACAAAAGAAAACCCTTACTCTCTGTGGCCTCGAATATTTCCAATAAGCTTCCACTATTCATCACGAGAATCCAAGTGTCCTCTCTTAAAGTCCAATAAGCGACGCGAACAGAGAGGCTCCTGAAGATGAACGAGCCCATATCACCCTATCTTGACCAGAGTCTGGATGTGGGGAAGGGATGCTAGTAATCCTAAAATCACGTCCTCAGGTAACCAGACACGAGCAGGTCCAAATTCCAACTCCCATCCGATTGACAAACTCCTTAACACGACATCCTATCAAGGCTAGAAAAAGATGGAATTTTTTATATTAAAGAACACATACCTGGAATCCAAGGATCTTTCCAACAGCGTGCAGAAGCGCCATCTCGAATGGACCAAATGAAATTCTCCTGGAGTATAGGCCATATCTTAGAAAGAGACCTCCATAAGTGAGAGCATTGGTTTCGGCTAATAATTTCAGGAAGGTGATCTTTCCATCCATACTTAGAGCGAAGGACTCGAACCCAGAGTGCATTACTCTTAGAAAAGGCTAATCCTATCTTCATAAGAAAGATGTGCTTTGATCACTCAAATGTCTAAAGCCTAGGCCACCCCGAGCCCGTGGCTAACATATAGAGTCCCACCCTACTAAGGACATTTTATTATGGCCTCATGTACTCCCCCAAAAAAATTGTCTGACCAAATATTAGAGCAAACACCTTTCGGGATCATTAAGGATTGCATACAATAATTAGGAATGGATAAGAGAACTGATTGAGCCAAGTAGTCCTCCCTGCCATAGATAACTTCCTCGCATTGCAATTCTGCAATTTCTGTCTTACCTGCTCAACAATAAAGCTCAACGTATTGCTAGTTACCCTTTCGTGAAGGAGAGGAACACCTAAGTAAGTGCCAAGATTCTGAACTTCCTGAAACCCGAACATTTGGGAAATTTGATGATGGATAACACCTTCAGTAACCTTGGAAAAATAGATATTAGTCTTCCTAGCACTTATTCTATATCCCAAATTTGCATAGAATTGGTTAAGAATGGAATCCAACATCCTAGCTTGCTCCACTTGCGCTTTGCAAAAGATCATCAAGCTATTAGCAAAAAATAAGTGCGAGACCACAGGGCCCGTACGAGAAAGTCGAATTGGTTTCCATTTGCTAGCATCCATATTAGCCCGAATACTGTGCCCCAAGCCTTCCATGCAAAGGACGAAGAGATGAGGTGATAAAGGACAACCCTGACAGATTCCTCTAACTGGTTTGAATTTCCGAGTAGGCACTCTGTTCCAAAGAATTTGCATAGAAGAAGAGGTTATGGTTGACATAATAACTCTTCGTAAATAGATAGGAATCCCAGTCGCAATCAAAGCAGTATGAATATAGTCCCACTCACTCTATCATAAGCTTTCTCTAGGTCCAACTTAATAGTTGTCCAATTTCCCCCTCCGCTTACAGCGCATAGAATGCATGACTTCTTGCGCTAGAATAATATTATCGGAAATGTTACAACCTGCTATAAAACCGGCTTGTTCTTGAGAGACCAGTTTAGGAAAAATTACCTTAAACCAGTTTGCGATCACTTTCATCACCAGCTTATAAAGAATAGAGCACAAGCTGATGGGCCTAAATTGGCTGAAATCTTCTAGACTCTTATTTTTGGGAATTAGAACAATCAACGTGTTGTTTTAACTCCTACTCAATCGGTCACCCAGCAAAGACACCTTTAACCCACTGACACATATCTTCCCTAAGGGTATCCCACTGACTTTGTAAGAAATGGGCATGAAAACCGTCACTACCAGGCACTTTAATGGTGCCATGTCAATAACGCTCTTTTGATTTCCTCATTTGTGATTATCTCCTCCAAAAAAAAATTTCCAAAGGAGAGAGACTAGGAAAATCAAACTAGGACTGCTACTCAAGATAGGGGAGGCCTTGCCATAAAGCTGTTTAAAGAAGTTCACTGCCTTCAATTTCAAGGTAGCTTGGTCAAAACACCAATCCTCATCATCGATATGTAGTAGTAATATGATTAATATTTTTTCTCTTAATCATACGACTGTGATAGAAATTCGTGTTGCGATCTACCAACTGAATCCAATTGCATCGACCTTTTTGCCTCCAAAGTAAATCTTCATGATCAAGGACATTTTCCAACTCATCACGAACATCCAACTCTTTTTGAGCTAAATGACTAGAGGGGAAGTGATCAAGGGCTTTCTAAATATTGCTCAAAGCTCTCATGAGATGCCGCTTACGAGTACCCAAAAGCCATACACATTCCTGTTCCAAATTCTAACAGAAGAAGTAAAATTATTCAAAGAATCAACCATATTACCTGAAAAATTCCACTTCTCTTAACAAAGGTGGGAAAAGTATTATGCTGCTTCCACCCTGCTAGAAATCTGAAAGGTCTTCCTTTAGCCACGCCAAGATCAGGTTTAGTATTCAATAAGAAAGGTCGATGGTCAGACTTAATACGTGTGAGATGGTGAACTAAACAATGTGGGAATAATAACATCAATTCATCATTAGCTAAGGCTCGATCCAATCTGACAAAAGTTGCACCTTGTTGCCATATGAAAGAGGGTCTAGAATACCCTAAGTCCTACAAATCACAAGTGTCAACAAAATTCCCAAAAAGATCACAGCGCTTACCCACAGTATATGGACTCCTCTTATCCTCAGGTGACATGATGGCATTGAAATCTTCCATAATTAGCCAAGGAATAGGTTGAGTTGGAGAAACAGCTTTTAATCCTTCCCAAAGAATTTTACATTTCGATCTGTCAGGACTTCCATACACAAAAGATATCAAAAAGGACTTATTAGGAAAAAAATATCAACACTTAGGGAAATAAATTGCGGTGGTTTCTAATAATTTGAATTCTAACCGAATCCTTCCATGCGACCCAGATACCAACTGAAAACCAACAGATTCCACTCAATGAGAATAATTAAAGCTCAACTGCTCAATAATAAAGTTAGCTTTTTTACCCCTCACTCTTAGTTCAACCAAACAAACTATATTAGGATTATTCTCGGTATTATATTCCCAAAAAACTCGAATAGAATTCTTGCTAGCACACCCTTGACAATTCCATGAGAAAATTTTAAGGTTTAAATCCATAAAATAAATAAAAGACGTATATAAAGAAATTTAAAAAATAAACCAAAGAAACCCAAAAGCAACTCTTAAAAAGAAACAAAATTAGCCTTACTGTTTAGGGTTACTAGCACCCCCTTGATGAATATCAATTCTGTGTAAGTCTCAGAATCAAAATTTTCTTGTGAAACCACCGAAATGTTCTCTGCTAGCTACTCCATGGGTTTTTTCAGCGACACCCGTTGAGAACCGGAACTCTTAAAGCGAGTATTACTTCCTTGAAGAAATTTATTCTGTTTGGAAAAAAATATTTTTTCCCCTCATTCTACTTCTTTTACCCAAACCTAGAAACCCTTATTGAGTCAAGGTCAAGGTTCCTTTAATGGGGGAGACACATCTATTGCTTCTATCCGTTTTATTCCCAAGGAAAGTGACTGTCGAATGTTTGCCGGAGTCAAGATGACCTACTTCCACCACCACCACTTCAGGGTCATCTCCTTTCGAAGTCGAAATTGGGAGAAAAAGGTCGACGACTCATCTACAACTTGGGGAACTTTCCCAACGGTGGAGACGCTGGCCGTCCCTTCTACTGCTAGGGTTCGGCTACAATTTCCAGTAATAGTAGGACTAAGCTGGGCCACTCCTACCGAGCCGTTCTGCTTCAACTGATCGCGGGCTGCAATTTCAGCAAGTTCTAGGCCCAAACTAATTTCTCTTGAGATTCTGGCCCATTATTCTTTTAGTAATCTGACCTGGTCCAATATTGAGCCCATCTCTTAAGTCTTGCCTTTGTTATTCTTAATTCTCATTAACTCAGGCTGACCGTTGTGAATGGCACCAAATTTTTGTCCTTGCTGATTTCCATAAATATATTCCTTCCCTTTAGAGCTCCGAAAATCATTTGAATTTCCATCCTGAATTCCTTTATTAAGATCCCTATTATTTAGGCTATTTACACGGGGACCTTCCTTCTCTTTTCCTTGTATTCCAGCATTTTTTTGACCATTATCTCTGACTTTCTGTCATGATTTCCTTTCAACAATCATCCACAGCCTAAAATTCTTGACTTTCTTCTCCGAATCTTCTCTGACTGAATTTGAATTCTCCGAAAACTTTTCCGGCAAATTATTTTCCTTCTCAACTGATGACCCAGTAGTTCTAAAAGGACAAATATTTTCCACATGGCCATATCTCCCACGGTGGAAGCAAATAGTAGATAGGGATTCATATTCCACATTTTGCAACCGACCATTGATCAGAATTTGTGAAACCAAAAGTTTGTCTAAATGTCCCCTTGCCCTACTGTCAGTATTCGTATCTAACTTGACCATTTTCCCAACCAATTCCCCAATTTCGGTAATGATTTTCGATTATACAAAGAGCTAAGTAGAGCAGGGAATCTGATCCACGCCATTACAACGCTTGGATAGGCCTGAGTAGGGTCAAAAGTCAGCGTCCAAGGTTGGACGGTCAAGTACTGACCAAAAATGTAACACCCCCTACCCGTATTCGTTGTCGGAATAGGGTACGAGGCATTTCCGGAGTTTACGATTTTTTTTTACTCAATATAACCCCTTTATAAATATCTAGCCTTCCCTGCAAATTTTTAAATCGAGACCAATTCACATCAACCAATCCAATTCAACATATTTTCAAAATAGATCCATGCATATTTATAAGATAATCTCATTACATACTAAAACTAAAATTTGTTAGCCATACCAATGGCTGACCTTACAATCATTTCATATTAACATCTACTTTATTAGCTTATACATGCCATTGATTTCCAAAATTAAGTTTCTTTATATACCAAAATTTTGGGGTTGATAGTGTGATGTGTCTCCTACCGAATCCGACCTCCGAGCTCTTAACACTACAAAACAGGGAAAAAGGAAACAGGGTAAGCACTTTGTGCTTAGTAAGCCCATGTAATAAGAATTATACTTACCTAATATTTTCAATACAATACAATAAACATTCATATATCCATTCAATGCACTATTACCCTAACATGCACAAACTCAACTTTCAAGTTAGTCTAATAATTTCCATGTCTCAGTAATATACTATGATTGATGAACTCATCAATACCATGATTTCCATTCCCTTATTATTTTTCCATATTTATCCCATTGAATTTCTTGGAATTTTCGATGGATTTTCAGAGGTACACTTTAATGTACAAATCCAGGTTCGTCAATTCATGTTCATGTGCACACATTTCTATTTCAGAGAGCACACTCCCGCGAACCTCATCCTTATAGCGGGATTACCAGTTCAGGCTAAATCCCCTGCAACGACAATTACTCTAATGAGCTTAGATCTGAATTACCAGTCCAGGCTAAATTCAGACCCTAATTCAGATTACCCGTCCGGGCTAAATCCATTTTACACATATTCTTCGGGAGGGCTATATCAGGATAGGATCACCCGTCCAGGCTAGATCCTTTTACCGTCAATTCCTTTTCAGAGATCCACTGAATTTTCCTTTCATTTAACCGAGATTTCTTCCCCATTTTATCAAATATATCAATGTATCATCAATCTTCATACAATGAACATTCAAATTATATTCACATCAATAACATACATTTCAAGCATTTAAAATATAATTCAAGTTACATGAACTTACCTTGATACTAGTTCGTATAAAAAATCTACTAATCCGGGACTTTTTCCTTTCCTCGATCTAGCTTCTTATTTGAGTTTTATGGATCTAAATAAATAAATTCAATCATCAATTCAATACATTTCATGTTCACATGTAGCATTCTCTATAATTCTATTATTATTTTTAGTTCATTCAAAGCTGTCTACTTGAGTCATAGTCAATAACTTATTTTTATCTTTAGCTACAGAACTCAAAATTAGGATCTGCTAATTTTTCCTGAAACTAGACTCAAATATCTTCTTCCCATAAAATTTTTAGAGTTTTTGGTTTAGCCAATAAGTACAGTTTATTCTTTAAAGTCACCCCTATTCTGCTATTTGACAGTTCTGACCATTCTTCATTAAAAATTAATTATCTCTTCATACAGGATTCGGATGATATTCCTGTTTATTTCTATTGAAAATAGACTCATTCAGGATTCTAAACATATAAATTTAAGCCCCTAATTATTTTTCTCCAATTTGTTATGATTTTCTAAAGTCAAAATAGGGGAACCTGAATTCATTCTGACATTGTCTCACAAAATTCATTATATCTCATGATTTACATATCTATTGCTTACAACGTTTCTTCTATGAGAACTAGACTCAATAAGATTTAATTTCATATTTTTCTCATCTTCTAATTCAATTTCTAAAACTTATGGTGATTTTTCAAAGTTAGTCTACTGCTGCTGTCCAAAACTGTTTTAGTGCAAACTGTTTATTACTATTTCCCCCTAAGCTTTCAATAAATGATAGTTTCGTCCCTACTCAATTAACTTCTCAATTAAGCTGATTTCTCTCAATTAAAACTTTATTCTATCACTTTAAACTACTTTATAACATTTGGGAATCAGAATTTCAGTAATAGACTTTAATTCCAAACATTTTCACAATTTAGGTCCTAAAAATCAATTTCTATTGGAATTACCTAATAAAATCATCTCATAAACAAATTAAAGCTTCAATTTCATTCTATTTCATCATAAACTTACATCACTCAACCATGGTAACTTTCAATTTCATCCATGAAATCAAAGACTAATGAATTTAATAGTAGGACCTAGTTGTAAAAGTCTTAAAAACACAAAAATTACAAGAAATAGGCAAGGATTAACTTACTTGCAGTAAAAATATGAAAAATCAGCTTAAGGAAACCCTTCTATGGTGTTTTTGCTTATGAGAATGCAGAAAAATAAAGACAATTCTAGATAATTCCACTTTAGTCCTAACTTTATTAAGTAAATTTTGCAATATTCTAATTTTGCCCTTAATTCTCCTTATTTTCTTGTTGATTTCATGCCCTTTCCGTCCAGCCCAAATAGACCTTGGGTCTATTTTCCTTTTAAGCCATCTTTCTTTTATCATTTAAACTATTTAATCATTTTCCATAATTTTACATTTGTTACAATTTAGTCCTTTTCATTTAATTACATACCCAAACGTTAAAATTTTCTAACGAAATTTTACTACCGCATTACTAACATTTTATAAATATTTATAAAAATATTTCCTACTCAATTTTATGAGATCAAGGTCTCGATACCTTGTTTTTACCCAATTCCTTCAATAATTCCTTTTTCTAACTAACCACTAAATCGGTAAAATTTTTCTATTGATATTTTAATACGATTTTCCTATCATATAAATATTCATGCAAATATATTGAAATAAATTTCTCTTTGAATAGGATTTATGGTTACGAAACCATTGTTCCGATAACCTTGAATTTAGGCCATTACAACTCTCCCCCCTTTTAAGGATTTTCGTCCTCGAAAATCTTACAGTAAAGAGGTTTGGATATTGTTTCCTCATTGTCTCCTCCGGTTCCCATGTCGCTTCCTCAATCCCATGCTTTTGCCATAATACTTTCACTAAATTTATCTTTTTATTTCTAAGCTCATTTGTTTCCCGTGCCAATATCTTGACCTGTTCTTCACTGTAAGTCATATCTGGTTGAATCTCCACTTCTGTAGGAGAAATAACATGTGAAGGATCTTACCGATATCGTCGTAGCATAGATACATGAAAAATGTTATGGATTCTATCAAGTTTCGGTGGTAATGCCAATCGATAAGCGACCGGTCCAATTCTTTCTATAATCTCATATGGCCCAATAAATCTTGGACTCAATTTACCCTTTCGACCGAACCGGAGAACTTTCTTCCAAGGAGACACTTTTAGGAATACTTTATCACCCACCTGAAATTCAATCTCTTTTCGTTTAAGATCAGCATATGACTTTTGATGATCAGAGGCTGCTTTCAAGCTATTCCGAATCACTTTTACTTTTTCTTCTGTTTCCCGGATCAAATCAACCCCATGTATCTTCTTTTCACTGAGCTCTGTCCAATATAACGGTGTTCTACATTTTCTACGATACAAAGCTTCATACGGAACCATTTTAATACTGGAATGATAACTGTTATTGTAAGCAAATTCAATCAAAGGTAGATATCTCTCCCAATTACCTTCAAACTCTAGTATACAACATCGGAGCATATCTTCCAATACTTGAATTACACGCGCAGATTGGCCATCTGTCTGAGGATGAAATGCAGTGCTGAAATACAATTGAGTACCCAAGGCTTCTTGCAATTTGTAACACCCTGGTTTTAGGGGTTGGATTTTTGGTGCTTAGCTCAAGTGTTGGCACACTTCAGTGTGTGGTTGGGTAAGTTTTAGGGGTCCTGAGAACCCTAGGTGATGGTAGAACGCTTTGGAAAATTTTTAGTTTTAGGGGCTAAAAAGGGGAAACTTGGATAGAGGGGGTCTTAAGAGAATTATTTGGGAGTTTATGTCACAAGAATTGGGCTGGTGGAGTGGCAAGGGAGACGCCACTAAGAGCTTGGGGAAGTGACGTCTCAGGTGCAAGGGAAGGGGGCCAGTGTTCGATTCGCAAGGGTAGCAGGGGGCTTTGTTTTTGCGTCATCTAGGTAGAGTGTTGGACAGTTTTGGGAGGCTTAAAAGATGGGCAAAGACTTGGTCAATTTTTTTTGAATTTGGCTAGATAGGTTTGACTTTTTCAAACTTTTAAAATGGATGGAGGGGAGGTGTTTTAGGAGTGATTTTAGGATTTTTTTTTTTTTGGGAGCTTGGGGCTTGGCCGAATGCTATATAAAGGGAGGGGGTGGTGCTCATTTTTCATTCACCATTTGCTTTCTCCCTTAGCAAAAAGTTCTTCCCTTTATTTTTATTTATTCTTCCCTTCTCCATTGCCGAAAGTTAGTCCAAGCAAACCCCTTTTCCATCCTATTTCCTTGTAGCCGAAAGTAGCAGAGGGCTTAACCTTTTATGAACCTATATCCCTCTCCCTTCTCACCTTTTTCTTTTTAAACCTTGCTTAAACCGTAACCATCCATAGAAAACTACCATTGCTGAATATCCCAAACACTGTTTAAGAGCCTTGCCGAATCACCCATTCTCACATTTCTCTTCACTTTGGTTACAAGTCCCTGAGCCGAACCTTACTTCCTTGGTGGTGGTCGTTTCTAGCTGGAGCAATAGGGAGTGGTTAGCAAGGTCGTTTAGTCAGCAGTTGCAGTGGCATAGAGTAGCGTTCGGGATTCAAGTTGAGTTGGTAAGAGATATTTATTTAGATTAAATGCTTAAGTGGTGTTTTGGGGGTTAACCTGTTTACCTGATTAAGCTTTTTGATGGAGGCCACAACCAGTCAAAGTGGGCAAGGGAAGGTCCCTATCCCAAAGTTCAAGAAAAGAGCGGTTTCAGCAGTTCGGGATTGGCCACCGGGGTGGGGGCCAGCGGCAGGAGATAGCTATAGGCAGATAGCGGTAGTCTCGCTAGTCGATAGCGTTGGGATCGAGGGTTTAGAGCTCCAGGTTATAAGGTGTGTAGTTAAACCATTGTTTCCGGGATTTGAGTATATCTGTTTATGTTGTATGATGCTAATAAGTGCAGTTAAATGTGAAAATGGTACCCTTAAGGGGTATGAAGATGATCAGGTTAGTAGCAAAGTTTGTAAATATGATCACTGATTTTATTATGTGAGTATGCCTATGATTGTGTTTAATATGTACATGCACCACCTTATCATCATTTTATGTTACATGTGCATGGGCGGGTTATGAAAAGAAGGTACGGGTGTACTTCGAGTACGAGGTTGATGTCAGCTTTGTGCTACATCGTGGATTGGCGCTGACTGAGGTCGCGTTGTGGATCTTTGCGATTTAGTTCGCGTGGTTACCTTGATTGATATCGGCTTATGCCATATCGTGGCTTGATGGATTGCTATGTGCTCCATCGTGGTTTGATGTTAGCTATACGCTACATCGTGGATGGCATTGGTTGCCTTTTTGGAGGGAAAAGGAGAGGGTGACTCGATAGTCCCCTGGTGTGTGGTAGGCTGGATCAGGGGGTGTGTAGCGGATGGACCCTAGGCTTGGGTTGGGTTTCATGATTGCATTATTCCGTTTATGAAATAATATGAAAATGGGCCAAGCCCAATGAATAGGTATGTTTTGGGAACATACGTGGACATGGGCCAAACCCAGTGATCAGTGGACTAATGTGAAAAGGGCCTAGCCCAGTAATTGTTATAATTTGAAGGTGGGCCAAGCCCAGATTGTGGTAATGTCTAATAATTATACTTGCATGTTGCATTTGATAATTGGGATGTTATGTGGTTAGCATGTGGGTGGATTTCGATGGTTTGGTTACACACTGAGTCTGTATGACTCACCCAACTTTTTAAGCATCGCAGGTGACACGTCGATCGGACCGGGTTGGAGTGGACACATGGTGGCCCATGCAGAAGAAGAGATTAAATGTTTTAGGCTTACTTTAAGTATTTGGGTTTAAATAGAATATGTAATAAAGGCCTTTTAACTCTTATTTATTTTTGTTATGATTATATTAGTATTTATTATGGTTTGAAGAATTTGAAACACTATGTGAAGATAAGTATATTTTTTTCCAACCTACTTATTCAATTTGGCTTGTATATATTAATCTTTTAGTATGAGTATATTTTAATAACAAAGTTTTAATCATAAGTTTAAATAAACATGAATTTTTCAAAAGTTAGCAAGTTTTAAATTTTTCTAAGTTAAATAGATTTTCCACCGACTTTTCCGCACTAACATAACCAGATTCGGTCGTAGTGAATGGGCCGGGTTTGGGGATGTTACAGTTTGGTATCAGAGCCAAGTTCAAAACTCAGCTTTGAGGGTTTTTGGGCCCGAAACAGTTTTCAAAATGGACTTTTTGAAAAAATGGGCTTTTATAAAAAGGTTTTCAGGATATTTTGGCATGGCACCTGTACCTCCGACCCGAAGTCCACCAGGTAAGTACTTCGAACTTTGGAAGTGATTTGTTATTATGAACTGTTATGGGCTTAGTTGGGCTCGTAGTTTAGAATATTAAGGCTATTGGACCCTAGGATTAGTCTACTCAAACACTTGCATAAAACTTAAAGCTCTTAAACAAACCTGTGAAGTAAGTCGCCGAGTTAAGGTGTGGTAACCACTGTACGCATGTCTAGGAGTGGCATTCAGTAAGAGCTTGGTATTTAAGCAGTCCTAGCGACTCACCTCCTCTTTACTCGAATCCTACCTGGTGCGTAGCTACGGTTCACCTTAACCAAGAGGACTTGTTCATAGGCTAAACCGGTTATTAAAACCCGAAAGGGAATTAGCCTTGCGGTTTTCTAAATTCCCTGTTTTTAAATTTTCAAATTTACCCTTCTGGTTTGAGAAACCTTAAATCTGATTTTGAAGGATGTTTTCTTTCGATTTACAAAATTACCAAAATGCCCTTAGTGGCAAAATTACCAAAATGCCCCTGTATTGCAAAATTACTGTACTACCCTCAAATTTTGATAAAATGTTCTTTACCTTGCAAAATACTAAAATCCAAGTTTTCAAAATATTAGGATACTCTAACTTGTGGAAATTTACGAAAATACCCCTGGTTGACAAAATTACCGAAATGCCCTTGGTTTCTAAATTTTCAAATTTCTCTCAACTTCTACTGAAATATTCTTACTTTACTAAATATCAGAAAATTCTATTTTGTAAAATGTTGTGATATCTCGATTTTGAGAATTTACGAAAATGCCCATGATTTCCAAAATTACGAAAATGACCCTACTTTCTGAAATTTTTGCAACACACTTTGTTTGAGAAACAAAATTTTCAAGATGACTCTTGAGCTTTGCAAATTTTGAAAAAAATCTCTAAGTTGGAAAAACTATTTTCAAAATTGACCCTGATTTATTACCGAAATATCTCTTTAGGAAAAATGACGAAATTACCCCTGGGTAGGAAAAGGAAACTTGATTGCTCGAAAGAACTACTCTCGGAACCTTCATTGCATAAAATTGCTCGTGGATAAAACAGTGAAACAATAATTTCTAATCCATAAAACTTTCTAAACAGATTAAATCGAAGCGCTAGAGATGAGTTCTAGGGGACGCGGTAGAGGTAGAATGACAGCTTCGGAACCAGTAGGGTCTGGCTATGGGTCAGAAAGCGAAGTGCCGCCAGCAGTGGATGTAGAGGAACAAGATCCGATAAGTGAAGAGGACGCAGTGTCGCAGGCTATGTTACGCGTGCTTCAGCAAGTGGCAAGAGCTAGTAGGGGAAATGGAGCTCGGAAGTCAGTGTCCGAGAGACTTAGGTCGAACGGGGCTGAAGTCTTTAGAGGAGTGTCAGGAGTAGCTCCTAACGTAGCAGAGTATTGGCTAGAAGGAGTCGAAAGAATTATGGACGACTTGGATTGTGCCCCAGAGGAAAAATTGAAAGGTGCTGTTTCGCTACTTCGGGACGAGGCTTATCGATGGTCGCTCACTGTCAAACAAGGTGTACCGGCAGATCGATTGGATTGGGATTACTTTAAGGAAAAGTTTGAAGGAAAATACGTTGGAGCAAGCTACTTAGATGCGCAAAGGAAGGCATTTCTAAATCTGGTGCAAGGAAATAAGTCGATAGCGGAATACGAAGCAGAATTTGTACGGCTAAGTCAGTATGCTAAGGGAATTGTGGCCACTGACTATGAGAGGTGCGTCCGGTTTGAAGACGGATTGCGAGATGAACTTCGAGTGCTGATCGCTCCGCAGAGGGAAAGAGATTTCGCGGTGCTAGTGGAGAAAGCTCGTATAGCCGAAGAAGTTAAGAGGACGGTAAGGGAAAACCGAGGAAAGAATAGGAACGAGAATAAGAGAAGTGTTGGATGGTCAGCATCGTTTGGAGATGCTCAGAAAAGGCCAAGAGTTGGGAATACGGTACATACACCCATGCCAGTTGCTGAGAATCGGAATTGTCTCTGTGCTCGATGTGGAAGACCTCACACAGGAGAGTGTTGGGGGAATAGTAAAACATGCTTTCGGTGCGGATCTAAGGCACATCTGGTTAAGAACTGTCCTCGATCAATGAGGGGTCATGGTTCAAGACATGGAGGGAATGGTTCCAGTCAGAATCAACCAAGGAGGTGATATCGGGTAAGCTCCTCTGCTTTGGTGCATGCTCTAATTGCTTTGCTTGCTTGTGGGAATAGCTTTTTCTGAGTTGTTTTGAATTTTGAGTGCGAACTTAGAGACTATGATTGGGAAGTATGTTAACTCTTTAAGATCAGAGTGCGCAGCTATAGCGTAGCGGGAGGAATTGGACTGTTAGTTTAGACAAGTAATTTCGGGGACGAAATTATTTTAAGGAGGGTAGAATTGTAACACCCTGGTTTTAGGGGTTGGATTTTTGGTGCTTAGCTCAAGTGTTGGCACACTTCAGTGTGTGGTTGGGTAAGTTTTAGGGGTCCTGAGAACCCTAGGTGATGGTAGAACGCTTTGGAAAATTTTTAGTTTTAGGGGCTAAAAAGGGGAAACTTGGATAGAGGGGGTCTTAAGAGAATTATTTGGGAGTTTATGTCACAAGAATTGGGCTGGTGGAGTGGCAAGGGAGACGCCACTAAGAGCTTGGGGAAGTGACGTCTCAGGTGCAAGGGAAGGGGGCCAGTGTTCGATTCGCAAGGGTAGCAGGGGGCTTTGTTTTTGCGTCATCTAGGTAGAGTGTTGGACGGTTTTGGGAGGCTTAAAAGATGGGCAAAGACTTGGTCAATTTTTTTTGAATTTGGCTAGATAGGTTTGACTTTTTCAAACTTTTAAAATGGATGGAGGGGAGGTGTTTTAGGAGTGATTTTAGGATTTTTTTTTTTTGGGAGCTTGGGGCTTGGCCGAATGCTATATAAAGGGAGGGGGTGGTGCTCATTTTTCATTCACCATTTGCTTTCTCCCTTAGCAAAAAGTTCTTCCCTTTATTTTTATTTATTCTTCCCTTCTCCATTGCCGAAAGTTAGTCCAAGCAAACCCCTTTTCCATCCTATTTCCTTGTAGCCGAAAGTAGCAGAGGGCTTAACCTTTTATGAACCTATATCCCTCTCCCTTCTCACCTTTTTCTTTTTAAACCTTGCTTAAACCGTAACCATCCATAGAAAACTACCATTGCTGAATATCCCAAACACTGTTTAAGAGCCTTGCCGAATCACCCATTCTCACATTTCTCTTCACTTTGGTTACAAGTCCCTGAGCCGAACCTTACTTCCTTGGTGGTGGTCGTTTCTAGCTGGAGCAATAGGGAGTGGTTAGCAAGGTCGTTTAGTCAGCAGTTGCAGTGGCATAGAGTAGCGTTCGGGATTCAAGTTGAGTTGGTAAGAGATATTTATTTAGATTAAATGCTTAAGTGGTGTTTTGGGGGTTAACCTGTTTACCTGATTAAGCTTTTTGATGGAGGCCACAACCAGTCAAAGTGGGCAAGGGAAGGTCCCTATCCCAAAGTTCAAGAAAAGAGCGGTTTCAGCAGTTCGGGATTGGCCACCGGGGTGGGGGCCAGCGGCAGGAGATAGCTATAGGCAGATAGCGGTAGTCTCGCTAGTCGATAGCGTTGGGATCGAGGGTTTAGAGCTCCAGGTTATAAGGTGTGTAGTTAAACCATTGTTTCCGGGATTTGAGTATATCTGTTTATGTTGTATGATGCTAATAAGTGCAGTTAAATGTGAAAATGGTACCCTTAAGGGGTATGAAGATGATCAGGTTAGTAGCAAAGTTTGTAAATATGATCACTGATTTTATTATGTGAGTATGCCTATGATTGTGTTTAATATGTACATGCACCACCTTATCATCATTTTATGTTACATGTGCATGGGCGGGTTATGAAAAGAAGGTACGGGTGTACTTCGAGTACGAGGTTGATGTCAGCTTTGTGCTACATCGTGGATTGGCGCTGACTGAGGTCGCGTTGTGGATCTTTGCGATTTAGTTCGCGTGGTTACCTTGATTGATATCGGCTTATGCCATATCGTGGCTTGATGGATTGCTATGTGCTCCATCGTGGTTTGATGTTAGCTATACGCTACATCGTGGATGGCATTGGTTGCCTTTTTGGAGGGAAAAGGAGAGGGTGACTCGATAGTCCCCTGGTGTGTGGTAGGCTGGATCAGGGGGTGTGTAGCGGATGGACCCTAGGCTTGGGTTGGGTTTCATGATTGCATTATTCCGTTTATGAAATAATATGAAAATGGGCCAAGCCCAATGAATAGGTATGTTTTGGGAACATACGTGGACATGGGCCAAACCCAGTGATCAGTGGACTAATGTGAAAAGGGCCTAGCCCAGTAATTGTTATAATTTGAAGGTGGGCCAAGCCCAGATTGTGGTAATGTCTAATAATTATACTTGCATGTTGCATTTGATAATTGGGATGTTATGTGGTTAGCATGTGGGTGGATTTCGATGGTTTGGTTACACACTGAGTCTGTATGACTCACCCAACTTTTTAAGCATCGCAGGTGACACGTCGATCGGACCGGGTTGGAGTGGACACATGGTGGCCCATGCAGAAGAAGAGATTAAATGTTTTAGGCTTACTTTAAGTATTTGGGTTTAAATAGAATATGTAATAAAGGCCTTTTAACTCTTATTTATTTTTGTTATGATTATATTAGTATTTATTATGGTTTGAAGAATTTGAAACACTATGTGAAGATAAGTATATTTTTTTCCAACCTACTTATTCAATTTGGCTTGTATATATTAATCTTTTAGTATGAGTATATTTTAATAACAAAGTTTTAATCATAAGTTTAAATAAACATGGATTTTTCAAAAGTTAGCAAGTTTTAAATTTTTCTAAGTTAAATAGATTTTCCACCGACTTTTCCGCACTAACATAACCAGATTCGGTCGTAGTGAATGGGCCGGGTTTGGGGATGTTACACAATTTGTCCCAGAAACGAGACGTAAACCGAGGATCTCTATCCGATATAATGGAGATAGGCACTCCATGTAGCCTGACAATCTCAGATATGTACAATTCAGCCAGTTTATCTAAAGAAAAATCCATACGTACCGGAAGAAAGTGCATTGACTTTGTCAATCGGTCAACAATCACCCAAATAGCATCTTTTTTCCTCGGAGACAACGGTAACCCCAATACAAAATCCATAGTGATTCTTTCCCATTTCCATTCTTGTATAGTAATTGGCTGAAGTAACCCCGAAGGTACTTGATGTTCTGCTTTGACCTATTGACATATCAAACATCTTGATACAAACTCAGAAATATCACATTTCATACCTGGCCACCAGTACATCTTCTTCAAATCATTATACATTTTATTACTTCCCGAATGTACAGACATAGTACCACTGTGAGCCTCGTGTAAAATCTTCTGTATGAGCTCTGAATTCTTGGGTACACATACCCTACCTCTGAATAATAAACAACCATCAATCCCAACTTGAAATTCAGAATCAGTACCTGACTCACATTGTGCCCGTTTAACCTGTAACTTCTCATCATTCTTCTGAGATTCACATATTTGCTGTAGAAATGTCGGTTTAGCTCTCAACTCAGCTGTGACTAAACCATCATCAACCAAAGACAATCGAGCATTCATAGATCGTAAAGCAAACAGAGATTTTCGGCTTAAAGCATCAGCTACAACATTAGCCTTACCCGGATGGTAATCAATAATCAAATCATAGTCCTTTATCAGTTCAAGCCACCTACGCTGTCTCAAATTCAAATCTTTCTATGTCATCAAATATTTCAAGCTTTTATGGTCAGTATAAATATGACATTTCTCACCGTACAAGTAATGTTGCCATATCTTCAATGCAAATACAATAGCAGCTAACTCGAGATCATGTACCGGGTAATTTCTTTCATGTGGCTTAAGTTGTCTTGAAGCATAGGCTATTACTTTACCTTCTTGCATCAAGACACAACCTAAACCATTTAATGATGCATCACTATAAATAATAAATTCTTTACCCAGTTCAGATTGTACCAACACAGGTGCTTTCGTTAACAAATCTTTCAATCGGTCAAAACTCTACTGGCATTTATCAGTCCACTCAAATTTAACATCTTTCTGCAATAATCGAGTCATCGGAGAAGCTATCATAGAGAATCCCTGTACAAATCTTCGATAATAACCAACTAAACCCAAGAAACTTCAAATAAATCATTAACCCGGGGCAACGGGTACTTATTCTTTATAGTTACCTTATTGAGCTGTCGATAGTCAATACACAATCTCAAAGACACCTCTTTCTTTTTCACAAACAGAACCGGAGCACCCCAAGGGTGAATGACTCGGTCGGACAAAACCTCTATCCGGTACGGAGCTATGGAAATCGGAGTAGTTCCCGGAATCAAATCTATAGAGAATTCCACTTCCTTTTCTGGTGGCAACCCTAATAACTCCTTTGGAAACACATCAAAAAATTCACATACCACTAGCACTAGGGGTGAGCGTTCGATCGAATCGAATCGAATCGAATGAAAAAATTTCGAGTTAATCGAGTTGACGAATCATATTTTATCATCCTAATTTGATTTGAAATTTTCTCGAATCGAGTCAAGTGAGATGGAATTCGAATCGAATCGAATCGAATCGAATATATTTGTTCGAGTTAAATTTTAAAAAATAATTTTGGGTCCTTTTAACCATTGTCACCTATCGTAATAAAATTTGTCCACCTTAACCAATTTTTTTTATTAACTTTCACACCAAATAATTTATTTATTAATCTTTTATATACGGGTTAGCTTCTTTGCTTGTTTAGTTCTTTCAATTAGCTTCTTTGCTTGTTTAGTTCTTTCAATTATCTTCATATTCTTGTCACTATGTATTTTGGAATTAAAAAATATATTAAACGTAAAAATGTGTTTTTTTAATAAAAGTTATTTTAAAGATAAAATGTGAAATTGATACCAATATAAAATTTTAACACGAATATTTATGGCATAATTAATAATTCAAATTTAATATAAATATTCAATATGACTAAACAATTCAATAATATAAATAATATAAAATGTGAAATTTAATTTAATAATATAAATAGTAGATATAAATAAAATTATTACTATTTATGTTTAGTGATTTTTTTTTGGATAATTTTGATTTTTTATTGAGAGTAAAGGGTGAGAAGTAAAAGTTTAGGGGGAAAATAAAAAGTTTTGGAGAATAAAAGTTTGAGGGAGAATAAATAGGGGGTAAAATTTTAAAGGGAAAATATTAAAAAAAAATTGGAGGGGGGATGGGTTTAGGGTAGATGGGAGGTGTGATGGGAAGGGAATGAAAGTTTTAGGGGAAAAGTGGGAGGGAGTAAAAATTTTGGGGGAAAATATAAAGTTTTGAGGGTTTTTGGGAGTAAAATTTTGAGAAAAAGTAAATGGGAGAGTAAAATTTTGGTGGGAAATGGATTTGGGTAGATTGGGGGGTTGGGATGGGAGGGGAGTAAAAGTTTTGGGGGGAAAGTGGGAAGGAGTAAAAGTTTTGAGGGAAAAGTAAAAAGGTTTGGGAGTTTGGGGTAAAAATGTAAAATATTATAGTTTGATATTCGAATTATTCGAATTATTCGAGTTATTCGAATTCGAAACTCAACTCGATTCGAACTCGAAATTCGAAAAAAAAACGAGTTGACTCGAATAACTCGATTAACTCGAATAACTCGATTCGTTTAACTCGAAATTCGAATTTTTTTCAATTTTTTCGAGTCGAATCGAGTTTTGCTCACCCCTAACTGGCACTGCCTGAATCTTCGACTCAGATACCTTGGTGTCTAATACATAAGCAAGAAAAGCATCATACCCCTTTTTGACATACCTCTGAGCAGTAATAATTGAAATCACATCAGATAATCCCTCTGTCTGATCAGATTTAACCCGGAGTAATTCGCCATTCTAACACTTCAACACAATATATTTCTGTTTACAGTTTACTACTGCATCATGCTGAGTTAACCAATCCATGCCCAATATCACATCAAAATCATCAAATGGCAGTAACATCAAATCAGCAATGAAACAATAACCTCTTACCATCAGTGGACAATTTTACAAATTTTATCCACCAAAACAGATTGGCCCAGGGGGTTTGAGACTTTAACCACAAATTCAGTAGGTTCAATAGATAAATCTTTAACACATGCAAGCTTTATACATATATATGAATGCGTAGAACCAGGATCAATTAATGCAATAATATCAGTGTCAAGTAAAGAAAATGTACTAGTAATAACATTAGGTGCTGAGGCATCTTCTCTGGCACGAATGGCATATGTCCTGGCAGGTGCTCGTGTCTCAGTCCTGCCTGCAGTATCTTTTGTAGCTCCTCGGCTACCACTGACATTACCGGACGGTCAAGATGGTCTACCCCTTGAAACTGGATTACTCGGCTTCGATATCTATTCAGCTTCTTTTTCTCCCCTTTCTGGACAATCTCTGAGGAAATGGTCAAAAGAACCACATCGGTAACAAGCCCCGCTCCTAAATCGACATTCACCAAAATGAGCTTTATTACAATATTGGCATCTCGGCTTAGAGGTACCAACACTGCCAGCACTGGTCATTGATGGAGTGGAAGGTCTTGGATTATTGCGTTGAGAACCTCACTCTCTGCCTGAATACCCAGTGGCTGAGGTAGAACAATCCTGGTACTTCTTCAATTTCTTTGGAGCAGAAAATTGGGATTTTCCCATTGGTCTTTTACTAAAAATTCGAGCTTCCCTCTCAGCCTATTTCTTTTCTTTGCTTAATTCTTCTACTTTATAAGCTCGCTCTACCAATGTAGCAAACTCTCGAATTTCAAGAATTCCGATAAGTAGCTTAATTTCTTCATTCAACCATTCTTCGAATCGTTTGCACATTTCAACTTCTGACTATACCCATTCTTGAGCATATTTACTCAACCGAACAAATTCTCTTTCATATTCAAATACCGATCTATTGCCCTGTTTCAACTCAAGAAATTCTTTTCTTTTCTGATCAAGGAATCTCTGACTGATATAGTTCTTTTTGAACTCGGTCTGGAAGAATTCCCATGTAATTTCTTCTTTCGGAACAATAGAAGCTTTAGTATTTCACCAATGATATCTTGTGTCTTTTAGCAGTGAGACGGCACATTTCATACATTCTTCTGGTGTGCAAGATAAATCCTCCAAAACCCGAGTAGTCTTATCTAACCAAAATTCAGCCCGTTCGGGATCATCATCAACTGCTACTTGAAATTCTTCGGCCCCATATTTTCGAATTTTATCAACCGGAGCTTTCCCTTTTCTAACAGATTCAGTACCTGTACCCTGTGGAATCTCGGGAATCGGTGGAGGAACAGGAGGGGGGCTTGAGTTTGCTGCACTATAGGGTTAGTTCTTATGTATTGAGTAAACCATTCATTCATCATTTGAAAGAAGGCTATTTTTGCCTCCTCCCCTTGACCCTCTGTACCGGGCCTTCTACTGCTAGTTTCTTCTCTTTGTACTGAAGCAGGAGCATGACTCCCAGCTTCCTTAGATTGAGCTCGGTCGAATGACATTACTATAAGAAAAACACAATTTAAATGGTCAGGAGATATCACACTATCAATGATAATTTAAATGGCATGTATAGCTAATCCGTATTTGATATGTCGGTCCTAGAACCGGCTAAACCGTAGCTTTGATACCAACAAATGTAACACCCCCTACCCGTATTCGTTGTCGGAATAGGGTACGAGGCATTTACGGAGTTTACGATTTTTTTTACTCAATATAACCCCTTTATAAATATCTAGCCTTCCCTGTAAATTTTTAAACCGAGACCAATTTACATCAACCAATCCAATTCAACATATTTTCAAAATAGATCCATGCATATTTATAGGATAATCTCATTACATACTAAAACTAAAATTTGTTAGCCATACCAATGGCTGACCTTACATTCATTTCATATTAACATCTACTTTATTAGCTTATACATGCCATTGATTTCCAAAATAAAGTTTCTTTATATACCAAAATTTTGGGGTTGATAGTGTGATGTGTCTCCTAACGAATCCGACCTCCGAGCTCTTAACACTACAAAACAGGGAAAAAGGAAACAGGGTAAGCACTTTGTGCTTAGTAAGCCCATGTAACAAGAATTATACTTACCTAATATTTTCAATACAATGCAATAAACATTCATATATCTATTCAATGCACTATTACCCTAACATGCACAAACTCAACTTTCAAGTTAGTCCAATAATTTCCATGTATCAGTAATATATACCATGATTGATGAACTCATCAATACCATGATTTCCATTCCCTTATTATTTTTCCATATTTATCCCATTGAATTTCTTAGAATTTTCGATGGATTTTCAGAGGTACACTTTAGTGTACAAATCCAGGTTCGTCAATTCATGTTCGTGTGCGCACATTTCCATTTTAGAGAGCACACTCCTGCGAACCTCATCCTTACAGCGGGATTACCAGTCCAGGCTAAATCCCCTGTAATATAAACTCATAGAGTATTGTCGGGATTACCAGTCTAGGCTAAACCCCCTGCAACGACAATTACTCTAATGAGCTTAGATCTGAATTACCAGTCCAGGCTAAATTCAGACCCTAATTCAGATTACCCGTCCGGGCTAAATCCATTTTACACATATTCTTCGGGAGGGCTATATCAGGATAGGATCACCCGTCCGGGCTAGATCCTTTTTACCGTCAATTCCTTTTCAGAGATCCATCGAATTTTCCTTTCATTCAACCGGGATTTCTTCCCCTTTTTATCAAATATATCAATGTATCATCAATCTTCATACAATGAACATTCAAATTATATTCACATCAATAACATACATTTCAAGCATTTAAAAATATAATTCAAGTTACATGAACTTACCTCGATACTAGTTCGTATACAAAATCTACTAATCCGGGACTTTTTCCTTTCCTCGATCTAGCTTCGTATTTGAGTTTTTCGGATCTAAATAAATAAATTCAATCATCAATTCAATGCATTTCATGTTCACATGTAGCATTCTCTATAATTCCATTATTATTTTTAGTTCATTCAAAGCTGTCTACTTGAGTCATAGTCACTAAATTATTTTTATCTTGAGCTACAGAACTCCAAATTAGGATCCGCTAATTTTTCCTGAAACTAGACTCACATATCTTCTTCCCATAAAATTTTCAGAATTTTTGGTTTAGCCAATAAGTACAGTTTATTCTTTAAAGTCACCCTTGTTCTGCTGTTTGACAGTTCTGACCCTTTTTCACTAAAAATTAATTATCTCTTCATACAGGATTCAGATGATGTTCCCGTTTATTTCTATTGAAAATAGACTCATTTAGGATTCTAAACATATAATTTTTCTCCAATTTTTTATGATTTTCTAAAGTCAAAACAGGGGAACCCGAATTCATTCTGACATTGTCTCACAAAATTCATTATATCTCATGATTTACATATCTATTGCTTACAACGTTTCTTCTATGAGAAACTAGACTTAATAAGCTTTAATTTCATATTTTATTCATCTTCTAATTCGATTTCTACAATTTATGATGATTTTTCAAAGTTAGTCTACTGCTGCCGTCCAAAACTGTTTTAGTGCAAACTGTTTATTACCATTTTTCCCCTAAGCTTTCAATAAATGATAATTTCGTCCCTGCTCAATTAACTTCTCAATTAAGCTGATTTCTCTCAATTAAAACTTTATTCTATCACTTTAAACTACTTTATAACATTTGGGAATCAGAATTTTAGTAATAGACTTTAATTCCAAACATTTTGACAATTTAGGTCCTAAAAATCAATTTCTATTGGAATTACCTAATAAAATCATCTCATAAACAAATTAAAGCTTCAATTTCATTCTATTTCATCATAAACTTATATCACTCAACCATGGTAACTTTCAATTTCATCCATGAAATCAAAGACTAATGAATTTAATAGTAGGGCTTAGTTGTAAAAGTCTTAAAAACACAAAAATTACAAGAAATAGGCAAGGATTAACTTACTTGAAGTAAAAATATGAAAAATCAGCTTATGAGAATGCAGAAAAATAAAGACAATTCTAGATAATTCCACTTTAGTCCTAGCTTTATTAAGTAAATTTTGCAATATTCCAATTTTTCCCTTAATTCTCCTTATTTTCTTGTTGATTTCATGCCCTTGCCATCCAGCCCAAATAGACCTTGGGTCTATTTTCCTTTTAAGCCCTCTTTCTTTTATCATTTAAACTATTTAATCATTTTCCATAATTTTGCATTTGTTACAATTTAGTCCTTTTCATTTAATTACATACCCAAACGTTAAAATTTTCTAACGAAATTTTAATACCGCATTAATAACATTTTATAAATATTTATAAAAATATTTCCTACTCAGTTTTATGAGATCAAGGTCTCGATACCTTGTTTTTACCCAATTCCTTCAATAATTCCTTTTTCTAACTAACCACTAAATCGGCAAAATTTTTCTATCGATATTTTAATACGATTTTCCTATCATATAAATATTCATGCAAATATATTGAAATAAATTTCTCTTTAAATCGGATTTATGGTTACGAAACCATTGTTCCGATAACCTTGAATTTAGGCCATTACAAAAAATGGTCCACGGCCCCTCAGAGAGAGCCTTTTCGCAATCCAGTTTATTTTGAAATTTGACTAGGAAATAGCCATTTTCAATATCCATCAAGTGTAAAGGTGCTGAAGGCTTCCACATACTGTAAATTTTGTTATGCAAAACCGAAAAACAAATGTTATGGCCAAGTAATTTTAAGATCATAGTGTTGTCCATACCTTGAACAAGAATTTGATGAATCTTGTCTGAAAAGGTAATAGAAGGCACGCCATTCACAACAGTCTTCTGAATGTCCCCATCCAAAAACTCAATGGCTTCTTTCTCCTCCGAGCTTTTAGAAGCATCCTCCACCGCAGGGCCGACGAGCATATCTTTCCAAGAGGTGGGATGAGCAGATGGCAAATCAATCTTCATGCCATCATTCGTTTCCACATTCTGATCTCTGAATCTAACCTTCTTAGAGGTCAACTCTTCCGCAATGGATTTGTCGGAACCAAAATTTTCATAGAGAGAAATCATATCTTTTTTCATCCTTACCAATGAAACAACCTTAAAAGATGCTCTTAAGATTTAATTCACCAATAACGTTATGAATTAAAATGACCCAATTCCAATTAATAAACTCAATTCAAAGATTCATTTCAATTAAATTATTTTTCAATCAAAATTTACTAACATGCTCTAATTATTAGAATAAAAATACAACTACAAATTTAATTACTCTAACTATTTATTATCCCAAATACCAAACAAGGTTCTCAATTTGGAACAATAATAAAAGTCATGAAACGGAGAATAAGCAAAATATCAATGAATACCAAAAAAAAAATGAGGAACACTTTGAATCTTACAATTCCAATCAAACTTAGCTTCTATCTACCATCGGTTGAAAAGTAAAATTAGTTACTCATAATTAAGAGAATGCCGAAAATTATATTAAACAAAGGAAAAAATAATTGGTTAACTTTTTTTATTAGTTCCTGTACTTTGCAAAATTATGGATTTAGTTCTTATATTTTAATTTGATCAATTTTAGTCTCTATATTTTTTGAATTTTAAAATTTTAATCTTGACCTAAATAGTAGCAGTTAAAGTTAGTTACTAGTCCTATACATACAATTGTAGATTTAGTCTATATTCTCTAATTGGATCATTCTAAGTCCCTATACTTTTTGAATTTTAAAATTTTAATTTTGACGCAAATAACAGTGATTAATCAATTAATTAGATTTTTAATGAATAATATGTGGAAATAACAAGCTGACATTGTGTTACACATATAATAATATATTTGCCGCATTAGACGTTGGAAATAACATAACTTGATGAATTTAATAATTATTGTTTAGTGAGGACTGAAATTTTAAAATTTAAAAAGTAAAAAATTAAAAATGATTAAATTAAAGTACAAAAATTAAATCCATAACTATCGTAAAATATAAAAATTAATAGTAAAATTTAACTAAAATAATTCATATTTTGTCTCTCTAACTGTTGCCGATAGTTACCTCTTATAGGAAAGGAGTTGTATTCTAACTTCCACTCTATAGTGGTAATACCAAATATAGCGATTAAAATTATAAAAATCCTAAAGTAAAATAAAGATAATAATACTAACCCTAAATTAATTAATTCAAGTAATATAATAAAATATCCTCTGAGGAAAAACCCTAATACAAAATGTAGTTGCAAATCTTATGGTAGTCAACTTTATCCAAAAAGCCTCGTCCAACCTTCTTCCTGTGTGCCACCCAACTTGTGTTGAATATTTCCAATGGAAAATCATTGAAATTTGTTGAGTTTACAAGTAGAGTAAAAAATTAATAATTGTTTTATAGGGATATAATAAAATATTAAAAATATATATATTTTAAAAAAGAAATATATAACTATTTTTAAGGTTACTTGTGGGATAAAAAAATATACTATTAGTATACTAAATACTAACCCTTTTAAGATTAGTAATAATGACAAAAATTAGGCTACTTTTACCCAGTAACATCTTAGCTTTTGAAATTTATAATTTCATCTCCATTCCTTAGACATATTTTTTTTGAATTTGGCCTAAATTGATATTTATAAGAGTAAACTAAACTATTAGTATGGTTATATTTTGGTCACTTAATTTTAAAAAGTTACAAAATGATCATTGGACTATTGGAAAATTTTTCATTTAAGTCATTGAACTATTCAGAATTTTTTATTTAAGTCAGTAGGTTGTTAAGTGTTTCTAAAAAAAGGGTTTGGCTAGTGAGCTCCAAGTGAAAATTCAACAGTTGTTATGGTGAATCAATATCTATCGGCGAACCAAAGAATATACTTTAGATCTAAGTCTATCTAATTGTCAATGTCAAAGATCAGATAAAAAATTTGTTTTGATTTTGGTTTACAGATTCATGATGTCTAAAGTTGTTTTATAAAACAAAATAACTGTAGAAAAGAAGGAGAATAGAAGCTTTCGATTGATACAAGCGGTGCAAATAGAGAGGGCCATATAATGATAATTTTAACAGTCTAATGACTTAAATAAAAACTTTCAAATAATTCAATAACTATTTTATTACTTTTAAAAATTAAGTGATCAAAATATAAATTTACTAATAACAATGTGAAATTTACCCTGTTATAATTATATGCATCCTCTAGTCGCACACATTTGTAATCTTCTTCCACGTGATTGTTGCAAAGAAAAAGACTTGATTGGAGATGGGACAGCCGGAAAATGAGTGACCACCCTATAATCCAAGCTTGACATTTCGATTTCGTAGCCATTAATTGAGAAACTCCTGTTAATTTTGATTCGGGTTAATTTCAGTCAATTAAGTAAGGATAGATTTAAGTCCTTTTGAATTTAAGATGATTTGAGTTCAAGTCTTTTAGATTTGAGGTTTAGGTTTTTCAGAGTTTTAATTATTTTAAATTTTGATAATTCGAAGTAAAATTAATTTAAATTTAGGTTAAAATAGATTTAGATTGATGGAGTTAAAATTATTAACTTATTATGATTAAATTTAATAAAATTATATATAAGTTTAAATGGATTGGATTGAATAACTATATTCAAGTCCAAATTAACATTTGAAGCTAGGAACTTGCCTGGAAAAAGAGTAGCTGCGTAACCTGTTTCTCGTCAAGACATCAAGAATTCCAACCTAGTGGCCAGGAAATTTAAGAAAGTGATTGATTTCCTTAGTTGACATGGAAAAGAAAAATTATATGAATGAGATGTGGAGGGGAAATATGGGACCAATTTGAAAAGGTTAATAAATGAGTTGAAAATTATTAGAGATTGTGTGACCATATCGCACAAGTTAAGTCCGTATAGATACTTTTACTATTTGATTTTGATTAGAACAGGACTTTTCAACCCTTAAATAGATGTAGTCAAAACTTCTCTTGTAACGTTGGTTTTTCAACATTAGTGAATTTATTCTTCTCTACTCGTGGTTTTTTTTCCCAAAAAGATTTCTACGTAAAATTTGTGTGTTCTTATTTTTCTTTTTTTTTTTAATTGATTTGTGATAAGCTGTAACATGTTTTTAATCTCATTCTTGATGCGCTTTTGGATGATTTATTATGTAAATTAGTGAATTTAATACTCCTAATCCTTTAAATTCTTGTTTCTATACTTAGGTGAGCATAGGGGAGCGAAAAACGGGCCAAAATCGGACAAAAAGAGTTGTTTTCAGAATCCACACGGCCTGGGCATTTCCACATGGGTTGGGCACACGCCTATGTGAGCCACACGGGCTGGCCACACGCCCATGTGCCAGCCCGTGTCGATTTCAAACCCTGTTTCTCTTTTACGATGAAAAAGCCAATTTTTAGGGATTTTGAGCATTCTAAAGTTTATAAATACATAGTAGAAGAGGACCTAGAGGGACACGCAGAGAAAAAAAAACTCGAAGAACGCCATCGGATTCATTTCAGAAGCGGATCTCCTTCAAGATTGAAGATCTCCATTCAATTCCTTTAGAAGTTTTATTGGGTTTCTTTATGCCTTGTTGTTTTCCTAACTTTGAGATGATGTTTTTTCAGATTATGAACTAAATTCCCTAGATACCTAGGGAGGATGAAACCTATATGAATCTTATTATTTGATTTCTAAATTACATGATAAATACTTGAATCTTGTTCTTAATTATGTGCTTATTTTGTGTTTTAATATTTTCAGTATATTAATTCATGCTTAATGTGCTTATTTCAGTGGAGCAAAAGTCCCTATTTAAAAGTAGATCTATCATAATTGAGTGAAGTTGCATGCAATCCTAGAAATAGTGTAACACCCCTTACCAGTATTCAGCGCCGAAACCGGGTACGAGGCATTACCAAACTTATCTCACTTGAACATGCAACTTTGGGCTGTAAAATTTCACCCCAACTTAGAACTTTCCATTCACATTCAAAACATCTTCATTATGGGCCTACAAGGCCTTAAACATGCAAACAGTGGATCTCGGAAATCAATCGGAAACTTTTATAAACTTAGGAAAATTTTGCCTTAACAGGGCCACACGCCCATGTGAAATGGGACACGCCCGTATGGGCAGGCCGTGTGGTCACACACGCCCATATCTCTAACCCGTGTGGAATTTATTTTCTCTTCGAACCTACAGGGGTTTTCACACAGCCAGACCTTAGCCCGTGTCCTCCACACGGTCTAGACACGCTCATGTCACCACCCGTATGTGAAAACCTGGGTATTCTATTTGTGACATCAGCAACCAAATAAGGGGCACACGGCCTAGGCACACACCCGTGTGGCTGGCACGTGGTTGACACTGACTTGCAACATTAACATACAGGGGACACACGGCTTGATCACATGCCCATGGATCCGATTGTGTGTCTCACACGGCCTAGACACATGCCTGTGTGTCTACTCGTGTGGACAAGAACAAGGCTATTTGCCAAGCTCTTTTTGTCACCCTAACTCACACATCAAAAATCCATTCAACCATTCACTCAGCAACCCAATTGTGCAACATACACTTTCATGAATAACCTCATCTTTTCATAAATTAGTAATAATGAGCCATCAACTATGGCTATATACAAGGAGTTCATTTATAAAGGAGCCAACACACACTTGGCCAAAATAACAAAACATTTCACCTAG
This sequence comes from Gossypium australe, assembly GCA_005393395.2. Classification (NCBI taxonomy): domain Eukaryota; kingdom Viridiplantae; phylum Streptophyta; class Magnoliopsida; order Malvales; family Malvaceae; genus Gossypium; species Gossypium australe. The sequence goes on from CM016615.1 coordinate 101,652,392, forward strand.
TCCAGCCCCTATACATGCCATACTCAAAATGCTAAGTCTAGATATACCGAGATAAACTGGTAGTGTGGGTGATCTTCCAATTAACTTCGTATCCCGAACTGGCTCTTTGACACTATAAAACAAGGGAAAAGAAAGGGAGTAAGCTTTAAGCTTAGTAAGTTTACATGTAAACAATAAGCATCATAACATATATATATATATATATCAATCAATGCTTTTCATAACAAGCAAGAACAATCCACGTTTCATAATCATGCTTACTGATTTCATCTCTTACCACTTTTCAACCATATAACAAATATAATGCTCTCATTTATTAGCATACATTCCCTGCACTCATCACCACAACATCATATAAAACATATACGTAAACAATTTCTCAATGAAACATTCAAAATAATACCAAACACTCGGTGGTTTCGCACACAGCTCACCATTACTCTATAATAGGGTGGTATCGCACATAGCCCACCAATAAAAATATTTACGGTGGTATCGCACTTAGCCCACCAAATGATAATATAAACGATGGTATCGTACATAACCCACTAACAAGAATAATTATGGTGGTATTGCACACAGCCCACCAATGATTATTACGGATAATATTCCACACTTACCTAACCATTTCAAGGTTCATACGAGAATTACTCATTTTCTATCAAATTCAATCCATCTCAATCATAAATGATCTCATTCATACAATACACCAATAAGTAACAATGTAAGTATTCAATATGTACCGTTTACACATAAACTTACCTTGGTGTAAAATGTATTAATCGACGTTTTAGTCCGTAACGTTGCCTTTTCCTCTGTCAAGGTTGTTTCCGCGCTCTTCTTGATCTATAATAATAAAATTCACTCATTCAATCGCGTTATAAATCATGATATATCAAAATTTCTACTTAGGCAAAAATGACCATTTTGCCCTTCTACTTTGGCAAAATTACAATTTTGCCCCTAAGCTCGTAAATCGTTTTTCATCATATTTTCTCATTAAACAAGCCTAGTTGAACATTTATTTCTCTTACAACAACTCACAAAAACAATTATTTCATGCATTTATTACACAAATTCAACCTTTACTAATAGGTCCCATTTAGGTGTTTTCATGGTAACACATTTCACAAAAGTTGTTCCTTAACTCACTAACATTCATTTTCTTCCATAAAAACTCAGAAAACAACATAAAAACTCTCATGAAAAGGCCCTAAACCTTTAACCATTTTGCAAATTAGTCCTCTCATTAGCTAGATTAAGCTTTGGGGGTTTCAAAAGTACAAAGATTATCAAGAAAGACCTCTAAAATCACTTACTTGCAAGAGAATAGCTTGGCTGAAATTTTGAACTCCAAAAACCTCTAAGTTCTCTTCAATTTTCAGTGGAAGAAGAAGGGTGAATAGTGAAAGATTATATCTTCTTTCTTTGTCTTATTTTATTCATTTTTGGTCACTTAATTTCACCAAATTTTTTACCAAATTAATGTCTTTGCCCCCTTGGCCGGCCATCACTCTTAAGGTGGTCTATTTGCACTTTAAAGACCTTCAATTTAATATTTTATAGCTATTAGACACTCTTAGCTTGAAAAATAGAACTTTCGCACTTTATGCGATTTAGTCCTTTTTCACAATTAAGCATACAATCATAAAAATTAAAGCACCAAAATTTCCATGAAACCTTATAATCATGCTATATCACATAAAATAATATCAAAATAATTTTCTTCAACCTCGGATTAGTGGTCCCGAAACCACTGTTCCGACTAGCCCCAAAATCGGGCTGTTACAAATAGGGCGACATAAATCTACTGGATCAGAGTCAAATCTAATAAGAGAATCCATAAATCGAGTTAATGCAACAATAAAGGTTTTAATTAGAAAGAGATTTCAATTAATCAACCTAGAGTCAATTGTTCTTATTCTCGAAAGAGATATTAACATAATTTAGGGATTTCTACGGGTCAATGCGCAAGTGAATAAATCGTTTAATTTAGATTCAGAATAATAAGTTAAGTCTAGGTGGATTCTTTCCTGGGTATTGTCTATCTCATTGGTTTAATTTGATTATTTTCCTAATTCATTCTCTGTCGCGTTTTTAGTAATTAGTTTAGTTAATTTTAGATTAAAAACAATTCCTTCAATTTATCGGCTAGATAATAGAAAAATAATAAGTAATACTTTTAGTCCTCGTGGATATGATATTCCCGACTCACCATAGCTATACTATTAGTCGATAAGTACGCTTGCCTTTGTCGTAATTTTAGTTAGTTTAGTGACCATCAATTTGCGATCGTTCTACCGCAATTATCAATATTTATTATAACAAAAATTTTAATGGTGTTTGACTTCGGGGAAACTTGTCAACATACATTGTAGACTGATCAATTCATAGTAAAATTAAGCCCCTTATTGAGATCTTAACAATTAGGATTTAAATTTTGTGATTGTGAGTCCGTTTGTAATATGTAAAAGAAAAAAATTACAATTAACTTTTAGATAGAGTTACTAGGGTTATAAATGAGTAACTCGTTGAAACAATAGTTTATAAATAATTTAATTTTTGTTCAAGTTAAATAAATGAATATGAACAAAGTTAAAAGATTTGTTTATTAAATGAGATGAACTAGAACAAAATTTGTTCAATTTATTAATTTTCATAAATAAATTCGTTTATGTTCGTTTAAAATCAATTATTGTAATATAAAATTATAGGAAGGGATCCACTTACACTGCTACACCCTTTCATATCTTTTTGTATGATTAATATTTTAACGATCCAATCATTAAATTTATTGATATAATAGTACTTGTCGTGCATGTAACTTTTCAAATAAATATGATATCTCTATCTTTTTTATTTAAAAAATTATATATATTAATATTTATTGAACAATTGAAATTATTTTACATAAAACAAAGATAAAATATTTGGTACACTGCTAGTGAAATTTTTAGACTCCATAAGTAGAGTTAAGAAGTTAACAAGTGTCCTATATAGATATGATAGAATATTAAAATAAATAAATATTAAAAAAAAAGAGAAACATGGCAAGTTTTTAAAGTTGTTTGTGGAATAAAAAAATACACTACCAGTATACTAAGTCTAAAACAAATAGTTAGAAATTTTAATTTACGTTAAATTTGACATCCATAATCTATATGAATAGAATATAAAATTTGATAGTTGGATCATTAAAATATTAATAGTACAAATTGATATGAAATGGTTAAAACTTCTTTAGTTTTACACTTGTGTAAGTGGATCCCTCCCCAAAAATTATTATTGTTGTGTGCTTATTTTATTTATTTATAATATAATTATTAATGTTTATATTTGATTATTATATATATAATATGTTTACTATTCATGAACATTATTCGTAAACATGTTTGTTTCATATTCACAAACATGCTCATTTAGCTTAAAAAAACATAAAATATATAATTTAAAATTAATGAACACAAACAAAACACGTAAACATTTAAAAATAAACACTTGAATGTGAACATATGTTTAACAGTCCGGTTTAGACCCTATTCGGAACAATAGTTTCGGGACCACAAATCCGAGTCAGAAAAATATTTTTAAAAATATTTTTGGTGTTTATAGTATTTGAATTTATATGTGTGAAAATTTCGTAGGAAAATTTTATCGTTTGTGTGCTCGATTTAAGAAAAAGGACTTAATCACGTAAAATGTAAAAGTGGCATTCTATTTGTTAAAGTACTAATTTGCTATGGTTTATTAATTGTCAAATCCTTAAAATGAAATTAGGCCACTATTAAAGTTAATGGACAGTAATGGCATGCATTATATGGTTTTATAATTAAAATATAAAGGTTAATTTGGTAAATGTATAATAAATGTTATTATAATAAAACATATAATAATAATAATAAAGACATGCAAAATTTTTCATCTTTAGCCGAAACATAAAAGAAAAAAAAAAGAACAAAAGCAAGCTAGGTTCGGCTTTGATTTTCTTTGATTAAGGTATGTGGTTAGCTCTGTTTTTGATAATTTTTACGTTTTTGAGATTGTTGCTATGTAATCTATCAATCCCATGTATCAATTTTTGAATTTGATGATGATTTTGTGTTTCGTCATTGTTGAAAGCTTGATGAATCTTGTGTTTGATGATAAAAAAATAAATATATGTTGTTAGATTAATATGTTTTGTATTTGAATTTTTGATGAATATGAGTAATTTGGGCTAAATTGTGAAAATAATAAATTGAGGGACTAAAATGTGAAATAAATGAAATGTGTGGACTTATATGAGCTTAGTGAACATTCGTCCAAGCTATAGTGTGGTCAAATTTTGAATATTTTGTATTTTGTGAAATAGGGATTAATTTGTGAAAAATGTGAAATGTCAGGGGCAAAAGTGTATTTTTTCTATTTATGTGTTTTTGGATGAATATTGATTGAATATGTGATTTAATAAGTTTAATTTATACTAATTTAGATCAAGAAAAGAGGAAATTGGAATTGGATCGGGGGAAATCTAAAGTTGTTGAATAGTTGTCCCGGTTCATCTGTCTTTGTCGAGGCAAATTCATAAGTAAATAAATGTTGTTAAATTTGATTGTATATATACTATTTGTGCCGAATTGAATTATTACTTGTATATATATATATATATATATATATATGTTCAAGCCGAATTTGTAAAGTATGGGAGAAATATTTACAAGCCTGAATCGATCGAGTTACGATGTTCGAAAGCCTCGTACAAACCTTAGGAATAGTTAGCATACATATGTCATGACATAGGATTTTCGATATGTGATTTCGTGTAAGACCACGTCTGGGACGTTGGCATCGACTTGTGATTTACGTGTAAGACCCTGTCTGGGACAGTGACATCGATATGTGATTACATGTAAGACCATGTTTGGGACGTTGGCATTATACGAGCTTTCCGACTATCCAAGTATCCTTATTAATTCCGGATGGTTCAACGGGCATTAACAAGTTGTGATTATATGTGAAATCGAGATAAAAGGTTCAGGTACGTGCTAAGTTTAATGTTAATGAAAAATAAGGTAAGCTTAGTATTTGAAATGATAATATAAATTATGCATGATATAAAGTGAATTATATGTATGTGTGAATGCTCATATTCGTCCAAGTGATGCTATAATGTTAATGTTTATGTATTGGTATATGAATTTGTAAGCATGATAAATGTAAATTTGATTAAGGTTTGATTGATTCGGCCTAGTTGATTTTAATGTTCATGAATATTAAATGAATTACTTGCTTATGACTTACTAAGCTATTCAAGCTTACTGTGAGTGTTCATTTATTATTTTATAGATTTTGAAAGCTAGTTACGAGTTCGGGGATCGTCAAGGAAATCCGTCACACTATCAATCGCTATCTCGGTATTTTTAAAGCTTGAATTATGAACCTATGGCATGTATAGGCTAGTACTTGTTTTGGTTGGTTTTGAAATTGTAAATATAAAGCCATGCGAAAATGGCTAGAAATGGTACTTTTGTTTATGTATGTTCGATTATGGTATAAGTTCATGATGGGAAATTATGTTTCATGGTATATGTGTGTGATGTGTTTAGTATATGATTTCGGCATGAAGTAGTGAGATACTTATGTCTTATGATTAGTTTATTTTGGTAAGTTTTATATATATATATATATATATATATATATATATATATGGTAGGATTTGCAAATGTGGATTGTTATAATTCGGCTCAAGTGAAATTTGGTATGGTTGATGAATGTGTTTTAGTTGTGGTTATTTGTTGGCTAATTATTGAAATGTATAATTTGTAATATGAATTGGTTTGGAAGTGATAAATGATGTGATTAATGTTCGGTTAATGATAGGTTGATTGAAATATGTATATATATAAGTATGACATATTTGCTAATGAATGATTTGTTGGCAATTAATTGGTTATGTATATGTAATTTTTGGGCGCGACAATTAGCATGCAATTGGATGTATTTTTAATTGTTATTTGTACTCAAGATCGTTCAATTTAATATGGTCATATGCGTATAAAATTGTGATAATAGAAGAAGTATATTAGTCAAAAGTGTTTAATAAATTTGGTTGTGTATATGAAATTTTGGCATGAACTATAGCATATGGAATTGGCATGTTTTGAATCGGTTAAAATACTTGGAAAATGGCTAATGTTAGACAAGTGAGTAATTTATGAACTAGTCATATTTGCAATTGAAATTTGGCCGTTTGGAATTGCTTGTTTGTACTTGTATAATTTTGTTTATTTAGTCGTGAGGTATAGTTCAACTTAAGTTAATATATGCACTGAATATATGAAAAATGAAACATGATTAATCTTTATTATTATAACTTTTCTTTAGAAGTTCAACTACCATAATTTATTGTCAATAAGTTTGGCTAATAGAATATAAAGTATATGTGATGTATATATATATATATATATATATATATTTGTGAGTTCGGCAAAGAGATTAAATAAATAATGTTGATATGTTTAGATTTCTAAAGCATGATTAATATATGTTTTATAAATGGTAAATCTATTGGTTTATATTTGGTTTAGTAATGCATATGTACGAATGTATAAGTTGAGGTCTATATGGTTCGACTCAGTAATTATGGAACAAGTTTAATTTGTTTATATTGTATATTATATTGAATTATATTTTTTAGATTAGCTTTATGATTCATGTTTTCGATTATAGTCTAAGTAACTTGTGTATATTCAAGTTTAGTAATGTATGCGGGTTTTGAGTTGTGTTTTGTTCGGTAATGCCTTGTAATCCCAATCCGGCGACGGATACGGGTTAATGGTGTTGCAGTATGTTCGTTCATTCAAACTCAATCCATTTACAACCTTTAAGATTAACATTTGTTTTTCATTATAAATTTGAAAAAGAGGCGAGTCACAAGGGTATTCGTGCAAGTAGGAGTGGTCCTAGAATCAACCATCTTTTTTTTCCTGATGATGCTCTTTTGTTTGTTAGGAACAAACGGAGTGAGGTGGAAGCTTTCATGCAGATCCTGGATCATTTTGAAAAGATGTCTGGTCAAAGCATTAATCTGGAAAAATCGATGGTGTGCTTCAGCCCTAATACCCCTATTTTCCAACGGGCAACTACAAGTGGTCTTCTTAATATGAAGGTGGTGGATAACCTGGATGGCTATCTTGGGCTTCCTATTCCTGTTGGCAAGAAGAAATCTAGCGCTTTTAAGAATATTCTGGATCGCATTGCTTGTAGAATTAACAGGTGGTCAAAGCGGCTTTTGTTTAACGGGGGAAAGGAGATTTTTTTTAAAATCGATTCTCCAACCGATCCCTACTTATGCTTTTTCGATGTTTTTGGCTCCAAAAGGAGTGCTTGAGGAGATTCAATCTATGATGAGTCGGTGTTATTGGGGGGTGGAGAAAATAAAAGGGGCTGGCATATGTTGGCTTGGGATCGGATGTGTCAGCCTAAAGGCATTGGGGGTGTCGGCTTTAGGGATCTCCAGCTCTTTAATATGGCTCTCTTGGGTAGACAAGTTTGGCGCCTCATCAACTATAGGGATACCCTGTGTTATAGGGTTTTTTGCTCAAAATACTTTCCGGATGGGGATGTTTTTCAACCCAAAAATATTGGTAGGGCGTCATACACGTGGCAGAGTATAGCCAAGGCTGCTAGCATCCTGCATGAGGGTTTTGGATGGAATGTGGGTAATGGGAGAAGCATTAATATATGGACTGACAATTGGGGCTTTGAAGGGCTGTCAAGTTTGTCTATTAATATTGAGATAAGGCTAGCCAACGAAAACAAGGTGGCTGAGCTTTTAAATGAACGCAAAGATGGATTGAATGAGAAAAGGATTTTGGAGCTCTACAGTGAAAGCATGAAGGATCAAATTTGTAAATTGCCCATTCTCCATAATAGCATTGACGACCAACATATCTGGTTCCACAATCCACACGGTTTCTTCTCCTTTAAGTCTGCCTATTCCTGGCTGATCCTCAAGCAGGTTGGGTATGGTCCACATAGGATATTCTGGAGATTTATATGGAAATTGAAAACTCTGCCTAAAATTTGTATTTTCTGCTAGAGATTGGGTCACGAGATTCTCCCCACGTATGACAAAATTGCTAGCATCCTGAGAAGGAAACCCTTATCCATGCGATGAAGGATTGTCCAAAGGCAAGGGCAGTGCTGGAGTTTGGGGTGTTCAACAACAGACTCCTTAATGAAAACTTTTCTTGTTGCATCGACTGGATTGAAGAAGTGGCGCATGTCCTGGACAAAACTGTTGTCTCTGACTTCATCACGGTTCTTTGGAATATATGGAATAGCAGGAACAAACACATTTTCCAGGGGGTTGAGGAAGATGCCAAAATCATCTGGGAAAGAGCAACGTCCTTAAGCCATGACTTTCGTATATATAACCTGGTGGAAGTACCGATGCTGCCAAGAACGAGCATAGGAAAAGTCTGGAAGAAACCAGCTTCGGGGGTGGTTAAAATCAACTTTGACGCCACTGTCTTTAGCAAACAAATATGTTTCGGCTTAGTGGCTAGGGATGCCGATGGTTTTGTGCTTGGGGGCAAGACGGGGATTCTGAACAAAGATATGAGTGTTGAGTGGGCGGAGATGCAGGCTATGGATGAAAGCATTAATTTTGCACGGACAAACGGATGGGAGAGATTGGACCGTTTCAATAAAAGGGATGTGGATTTGACTGCTATGGGCCATTGTATGAGGCTGTTGTATAAGCAGACCGATTTCTTTCAAACTTTTAATTTTAACTGGGCTCCTAGATGCTGTAATAGAGTGGCGGACCAGCTTTTTAAACTAGCTAAGGATAAAAATTGTAATATGGTTTTTAATGTAGATTATCTTATGGAGATTTATGAGTTAATTTTGAAGGATGAAATAAATTGATTGTGACCGGTTAGGTCGTTTTTTTTTTAAGAATAAATTTTTATGTCAGTCAATATATTTTGTAGTCATTAAACTTTAACAATTAGGTTTATTTTGATATTTATATATTTTTTCTCACTTTAATATTTATTAAAGTAAATAAGGCCAAATTTTAACATTTTAAAGGGTCTAAATTTTTCTCCTAAAAAAAGCACATATTCGCTTTCACCCTTCTAAATAATTAAAATAACTCAAACTAATTAATTCATCAAGATTCAATAATTAATTTAATTTAAAATAATAATTATCTAGCCAAAATCAAATATTAAAAATACTACACTAACTCAATTCAAATTAACAAGATGAGACTCATCCTCAAACTTGGTTAACACAATCAATGCTTCGTTGACCCAATATTTTTATAGCAGGACTAGTGGTTAAATCAATCAAGTCATTAATTTTTAATTTGACTAGATGGTCTAATTTAATTAAATAAGTTATTAAAAAATAATAAAAATAGAAAAACTCAATTTACCTACTAGTTCAACCAATTTTTCAATTCAACTGGTTTGTACTGGTTTGCAGATCAACCAGTTAAATCTCTTTCACTAAACTAATGTATCGGCTAATTCCCAGTCCAACCATTTCAATCAATTGATTCGATACCAACAATCATGCATTAGCCATCCAAGTTGATTTTTTTTTTATTTTTTTTTTTGCTTAATACATCATTGGTACATTAATTTGACATTTTATTCTAGTGCAATACTTTTATCTTTTCTTGGTCCCATGTGATACTTATATCAGATAAAAGTTATATTTTTCTGTGCTCATAGGTAACATTATTAATTTTTTAGTGTTTAATTTGAGTTTTGATATTGATCTGATAAAAATTAGTTACTAATAGTATTAAAATTAAATTTCTATGATTTTGTTAATAAATTAAATCTAGTATTAATTGTGAATTTGTTTGTTTGGTATTTAAATTGTTAAATACATTCTTATAACTATACTTGGGGTTAAAGTTATTTTATTAAAATTTAATAACTAATATTATTAGTTAAACACAAATTTTCATCTTACTAATCTTAAAATCTAAATTAAATATTAAAATATTAATATTATTACCTTCAACTATTTATAACTTTAAATACCTAAAAAAAGTTAAATAATTTAAACACCTATTTTTATTAAACCTTAAATATCAAACTCAAATTCCTTTACACTATATTAATTGATTCCTAAGGTTCTTTAGGCCCAAAGTTCCACTGGATACTGTTCTTGTTTCAAGCCTTAATGGTCACATCATTCAAATAGAATCCACTATTATTTGCCTTTAATAATTACTCAAGAAAAACGCAAATCTCAAATGAGAATGTACGATACATTCTCATTTAATATGCCTTCAATCTCATCAAGTTTGAAAAGAAAAATGTCATGTTAATCATTTTTAAATTACATCCTTTTTATTTTGATCATCAAAAATATTAATTTAATTATCACGGTTAAAAAATTTATCACTTTACTATTAAATTTAACAAGATATTATTCTTTTTTAAATTTATGTTTTTTTTTTTTTTTCATCTTCTCCCTTCTAACTTATAAATCTTAGTTGTCGCTTTCTTTATTAAACTATTGCCAATGAACGAGGGTGAGGGACACTTCTTCTTTCTCTCTATTTTTCTTGTTTTCTTTCTCCTTACTCACAATTGTCCTTTTTACTGGTGCTGCTGTGATCATCTAACATCTTCTTTGGTGTCAGATTGTCAATCCAAAACTATCAAATGAAGTCAAAATCTCCTCTCCAAATCTAAAAGATTAGATTTTTCAAAAAAATACCCCAAAAAATTGTGAGGTCACTTTCAAAATTTTAGAGTTTTCGTGCTCTGATCTCTTAATCCCGCTATTAATATGACTTGATTGTGGGATGTCTTTTTACTTTTGAGCTCATCAACAGTGGTTCAATGGAAGCAACAACATTTTTAAGGAAGACGATGACTAAGATTTCTAGGAGATAAAATGAAGAAAAGGATAGGAAATAAAAAAAAATTAATAGGAAATAAATAAAAATTAAGGAAAAAAATTCAATTGTGGAAAAGATGGATTTAAAATTTTTTTCCTTTTTTAAATATTTTCATTGTAGGTTTTGATCCTATCTTTTTTTTTTATAACCCTTCTCCAACTAATAAATAGGAGGAAAATGTTCTTTAGCACACTTGAACTCTCACATCCTCCTGCATTGACAACAATGCTTATGCCAATCGAACTAAAACTCAATTGATGTATTTAAAAGTTGAATGATCAAATAAAAAAATAAAGAAAATAAAAACAAACCCAATATAAACTACCAAAAAAATCCAGATAACAAACATCAAATGCGGAAGATTCGAAGTATTTATTACTTGTATTGAGCAAAAATTTGATGAATAATATTCAATTGGTAATTATCTAATAAGATTTTTTTAGTAAATAAGAAATAGAGTTTATGAAATTTTGAAGTCTTTACCCGTACAAAAAACTACAATGTTGGAACATAGAACAATGAAATGACACCAGGTCATTTACAGTTAGTACTATAACCAAATTACTTTGTTTATCAGCATAGTCCTTGGCTGAATAGATTCAGAAACATTAATAAATACAAGGACCCAAAAATGACAAATCGTCTCCTTCCATGCATACACTCACCACATAATGCCAAATCATTACATTTTTCACATTAAAGAAAGAAAAAAACCAATTTATAACTCCCCTATACGAAAGCTTCTCCCTTGTATCTCTCTTCGTTATCTTCCATTTGAACCAGTCTTAAAGCCTTTTTATAAAGTTTATACATATTTATCACTTGAAATTTGAAACCCTTGAATCCTACACTCAATGGCCTCAACCTGTATTTCAACCTGCATAGATGATATTAAGGTCCCAATCAGGCCAACCAATGCCTACAAGTGGCCGGAATCAGATGCTGAGTTTGTAAGGTCACTGAGCTCTAACGGTGGCAGCCGTGGCGGCCATGCACATCCTACGGTCGTTGATAGCATTTCATGCAGGCAAATGTACCTGAGGAGCTACACGTTTCATAGGAGTGATGATCATCAAACTGAGCCTAAACAAACAAAATGTTTTGGCACGGTTAAGATGGAAAAAGTGAAGAGTCCTAGTAGGCAAAAGAAACCCCAAAATGTTGCCAAGAAGAAGAAATGTGTGGCACTCAAAAGGGCCAAAGTGGTCTCTTGTGCTGCCTTGTTGGCTGTGTTTCGCCGGCTTTTGTTCTGTACCACCAAGGTTGATGTGGCTGATCATGGAGGTTGATCATCTTTTTTTTTTTTTTTTTATCAGTTTCAGCCCTCAACCCTCAAGGCTCCTCCCACCCTCTTTTTTTCCCTCAATTTATGATATTTTTCTTTGTTAATGTCAATAGCTAAGAGTTGTACAATGGTGGAAATGGATAAATTTCACAAATTATGATCTCGGCACTTTCTGTTATGTCCCCCCCTCCCAATTTTTTAATTATGTAATGAGTTTCACTAAGCTAGAAAACAAAAACAAAAATGATACTTTCTATACCTTGGTTCTCTCATTCTAGATAAGCTTTCATCACATCTGCTGGACTATGATATGATATATTAAAGTTACAATTTACAACTATATAAACAATTACTATCAAAATCCATCACAAGTATCGAATTGAATAATTAACTCAACTCAAATTAACTTATTTACACATGATTTATACCGGCGAGACTCAAATTTGAGATGTCAAAGTTCTTAGAGCTTCAACTTTACCATTGAGCCAAGGTTTCATTGGCTTATAGTGCATAGAGATTTGTAACTCAACTCAAACTAACTTATCTACACATGATTTACATAGGCGGATCTCAAAATTCTTAGAACTTGAACTTTACCTTTAAGCCAAAACCTCATTCGCTTATAGTGCATATGATTTTAAATTCGTAACTAAAGAATGTGGATTAACATATATGTAGATATCAGCCTTGTAGGGCATGAAGTTTTAAGCTCATAACTTTCTATGTTTCTTTACTATTTCATCTCCTAGAAGGGGTGAGAAGAAAAGAAAGGTGACACCACTAGTTGGGGAGTATTATGAGTTAAGAAGTAATCGAAAAGACAAATAAGTAAAAGAGGTTTGAGGATCAATCATGCAAATAAACAAGCATGAAAGCTAATTTTAGTGTAAAAGTGACCAAAAGAGAGTATTGGTACTTACAAAGCAAGTTTTCTTGGGTTAATAATGATTTATGATGCTAAAACATCATTGGATTGTTATTATATAATTAATTGACCATTTTGGGGGATTTCTTATTAACCTATGAAGTTACTTGAGTTACATCCAAATTAAAAATTAGCGTGAGGAGATGCAGACTAAAGTAGGTAAACTAAAGTGTATAATATTTCTAATTATTTGCATAAAGAACAGATTAGTTATTACAAAATCTCCAGGGATTGCCTATGGCTTTACTTTTTCTTTTTCGACCCCACAAATTGTGGGACATGCAATACAAAAGAAATATAGCAAGTAGCATGATGACAGTGACATAATTGCAATTTCTTATGGTGATGATGTGAGAGCAGGTAAACTGTTATTAGTACAATATTTCCTGAGAAAAAGATGGAAGAAAAGGTGGGTTTTAGTTAGCTTGGAAAAATCTAGAAATTCGTATATTTGTATCATGTTCGTATCGTGTTTTACTTCTCTTTTTTTCGTATCATATAATCATGTCTGCCAGATGTAGCTCTAGGCTAAGTTGCATTCTTCCATTTTCATTGTAAAGCTGTTATAGAGAACTGACAGCTACATATGTTCTCAAATCCAACTATCCAAGACCACTTTAGCATTTAAAAACAAGAAAAACACCATAAATAAAACTACATGTGCATATATCTAATATATATTAAAATAAAAAATGACAATGAATGGATAGTATTGATGGGGATGTGGGACCAAATAAAAAACAGCAGAGGACGTGGCATATGAGGTAATGAAATATAAACAATCTGTGAATGTTTCTAAATAAAGTAGAGATAACCTATGTTCCTCCGACTCTTTTTTTTTTCGAGTACAGGCACCTATGTTCAACACATATCGCAGATCAGACAGTCATATACTGAAAAGGATTCTTACACTGGTATTTTCTTTGTCTTCTATATAAATGTAGAATAAAGATAAACATGAAACTAGGGAAACCCTGCCTGCTGAATCATGTATCCCTTGTTTCAGGCTGGCTTTCATAATGACTTTTGCCCATTTCCAGCCTACAACAGTTCCAAGGCTGGGCTAGATCCAAGAAAATTGGTGGCAAATTTGGTGCATGTGCATTCATGCTCCATCATCATTTGTGCCTGTTGGTGCAATCTGTTCTAATAATGTTGCTTATGTGTTCTTATATGATTATGATTTTCATTCTTTCAATATGAGAAATTTTATCACATTTGCATGAGTAGGTCTCAGAGTACTTGAGTTCCTTGCAACAAAAGTATGAAATTTTCACCAAGTTTCAAAAGCAAGGCTATGATTTGACAACTCAACTCTAGTTTTTGGCTTTGCCCATGTACGAAAACCAGGAAACTACTTTCAACAAAGCTAAAAATGAAAGAAGAAAACAAAGTTTCCATTGCTTGCTTCTCAATCCTACCTAAAACTTATATTTGATATTCAAACCTTTTTTTGTCATAATTTAGTTAGTTGTTAATCATGCATGATAAAAATAAAATTGATTGGACCATATTGCCTTTTAATGAGACAAAAAAAATGTTTAATAAATGAAAAAGTTAAACTTTTTCTGCATGCAAAAGTCATAAAATATCACACATTTATCTTCCTAAAGCTCAGTAGGAACCCCAGAAGCTTGCTGTACATGAAAGACCTCACAACATTTTAGAACACAGATGATTTTGAGCAGTTGTTTGTCTGATGAGTGATGACTAACCAGACAAATCACATTATGGTATAAGATGACAAGATGACATACTACCATTACTATTAAAAAAACCAAAGGAATTTAAACAATCCCACCTTTTTAACCAAAATAAAGAAAAGAAAAAAAAACAGTTTATCTACTCAAATGTGGCAAGCTGTAATGGATCAGATAAAACAGTGTATGCATTGTCAAAAGAGAAACTTAGTTCATTGGATTTTCAGTCTCATCGAAATCACCTTCCTTCAGACTTCACCAGCTGTGAGAACACTTTACTCATTGAAACACCGGAGAGGTCATCCACACTTGACACCTCAAATTTTGCTGAACCAGTGGGATCAAGCTGACTGAAATTGTTGATTTGTGGAGAAAGCTCACCAATCATGTTTGTACTGTTTTCTTCGGGATCGCCTTGAACAACGGCCTCCTGAAGTTGAAGAGCATACTCCAGGTTCCATAAAACATCTCCCATGGAGGGCCTGTCGACACCAAAATCAGCTAAACATTTCTCTGCAGTTTCTCCAAACTTCCTTAGAGAATTAGGCCTGATGTTTCCTTTGAGACTAGGATCAATTATTTGCTCCAGCTGTCCTTTCTTCTGCCATTTCATTGCCCATTCAGCTAGATTTACCATTTCCCTTGGAAGAGTGGGATCGATCACTGGTCTTGCACAAAGAACTTCAAACAAGACCACACCAAATGAATACACATCAGATTTCTCTGTCAGTTGTTGTCTTCTGAAATACTCAGGGTCAAGGTACCCAAAACTTCCTTTAACTGCCGTGCTGACATGGGTCTGATCAAGTTCAGGACCTGTCTTTGACAGCCCAAAATCAGCAACTTTGGCCATGAGATTCTCGTCAAGTAAGATATTTGCCGACTTCACATCACGATGAATGACTGCTTTTGCATAGCCTGTGTGAAGGTAATGGAGTCCTCTGGCTGCTCCAATGCATATTTCAAGCCTTTGTTTCCAACTTAAACTTGGATGGCCTGAACCGTAGAGATGACTCTTGAGCGTCCCATTCTCCATATATTCGTAAATCAAGATCATCTCGTTCTTCTCGTCACAATAACCTATCAAGGAAACAAGATGTCGGTGACGGAACTGAGATAGCATCTCGATTTCAGTCAGGAACTCAGCAAGTCCTTGTTGAGATTGAGGATTCCCCCTTTTAACAGCAACTTTTGTACCATCATTCAGTTCTCCCTTGTACACCTTACCGAATCCTCCAATCCCAATAACCCAACTTTCATCAAAGTTGTTAGTGGCTTCTTGAACAGCCAGAAATGGAACATGATAGTTCGTATTAGAAATGTGACTGATAGTCGTTCCTTTGGAGTATTTGCTCCCCATAGTGTGGGAAGTTCCTCCATTAATGGAGAAAGGAATCCATGTTTTCGATAGCCTCTGACGTGATAATTGTCTTCGTTTCCTAAAATACATAAAGAGAACTCCAGCCAACAAAACTCCACAAGCCACCCCAGCGGTCACACCAACAATAGCACCGACTCTCTTCTTTGAACTCGAACTAGAAGTGTTGACAGTTCCCAAGCCAGAAAGGCTGCCATCAGAGTTGTTCATTTTCATGATTTCCAGCCCATTAAGTATGGCATCTGGGTAAGTGCCATGTGTATTAGAAGGGCCGATGCTTACTCGAATCTTATTGCTAGTAGCTGGCCCTGTGACATAATCCTTATAGTATGCAGCAGCCAAAACGTTAACCAAGTATGTACTCAGATCAAAATCGCGCTCGACTATTGAGGAGTCGATAAAAACATTGAAATACAACAGGTTAAGAGCTTCGCTGACAATATCGCAAAAGTGAAACCGAACAAGGTACTGAAATCCAGGATCCACATTGAATTCCCATGTCACATTGAAGTTGCTATTGGAATCATTCATGGAGTTCATCCTGGTGCAGGTACCATAGATGGTATTCGGTGCAATCTCTCGGGTTGAACCACCATCAACATACTTGACAGCTTTAATTTTTGACACACTTGTGGCAAGGTTTTTCCCTAAAAGAAAAGGCTGATCAGGCACCCATGTTCGCGAAAGAGTATCGTTCTCGGAGGAGACGGTAGGTCCCCCCATATTCACCCTAGCAACCGTCTCGAATGCCTGCCACGTTAGACCTTGGAATCCGGTTGAAGATTCAACCAAGCCGGCGGAGTCTGGGATGAGCTGATCAGGGACTGAAACAACTTCCAGGGCATTTATAAAAGCAAATGAATTCTCTGAAGGACTGAACGTGATGGCAAGGGTATTGGTGGTTACATTAACAGAGAATTCTTTGACAACAAGAGATTGAACACTGAAGCTACTAAGAAGAACATGGTTTTCAGTGGAAACATCGAATTTTGCCATACTCATATTATAACTAGCATGAACAAATGGATAGAAATAAAGGCGAATCCAGTGTCTTCCTCGTTGACTAATTGGAAATGTGTACTTAGAAACACCAGTAAAGATCCTTACCGTTTGATAGAGTGGAAAATCATCAGAGGAGGTGACAGCTTTAGAAGTGTTCCCAACAATATTCCCTGATGCTGAAAGGAGCTTTAAGGCCAAGTTATCAGCCATGAAAACTCGATCACCCAATGTGGTATTAGTAAGTGATCCACAATCAATGAGGTAATTGTCTGCAGGTGTAAACCCTCTAGCAAACAATGGCAAACACAAGATTGAAGAAACCCAGAAAAGAAACCCAAATACTTTACAACCCATCTTTTCAAATCTATTAGCTGAACAATAAAGGTTGGATCTTTTTCGTACTTAATAGAAGCTGAAGATCCAGGGATCTTATGGAAACAACTAAAGATCAATGCCAAAGCATAACAGAAATCAAAAATCAATTAAGAGAACTGAATCAAAATGAAAAGATGGAACCTTGGAACTTTGAAGATGAACTCCAAGGGGGAGAGAGAGAGAGAGAGAAATACAGGTGAGAGGAGCCCCACTAAGTGAACCAAAAACAAAAAATGGAAATATTTTATGCACCTAAATGGGAATTTGACACAGTTCCCATTGCAGTTTTAAAAAAATACAGATAAGAGTGCAGAAATCTCACAAGGCACAAGCTGGTTTGAACTGGGTGACAACCTTAGACATTGACAGATTCCTAGAATTTTTTATTGTTTGTTTCATGTTCTTAAATAATAAATCAATAGGGGAAACTAAATGAATAAATATAAACAGGACAATGAAAAAAGCCAACCTTTTCAGATTCTAATTTTTTTTTGGTTGAAAGGATTTTATTTAAATACCATATAAATATTTTATATAAAAATAATAAATTTATATTAATATTAGTTATTCTTAAAAAAATAATGTTTAAATAATTTCACTGATATCGAATTAAGATATATATATATATATATATATATATATATATATATATATTTATATATATAAAAGAAGAAATGAAATTCCTTTAAGAAAAGGAAATGAAATTTGTGTATTTAACCTTTTCTAAACAAACCAAAAAAACAATTACAGCTTAACAAATAACCACAAAAATGACACTTATATATTTTAAAAAGAAAAGAAAAAAGCAAAATTGACAAGTACATGGGTCGGCTTTAAATCAGTTTGAAAGAAACAAAAATACAATTATTATTCAATTTTTTATTTTTTAAAATCGAATTAAATTCTACTTTATCAATTTTTTTATTTTTTTAAAATTTAATTCAATAATTTTAAAATATAAAATAATAAATTAAATAGAAATATAATTTAATTCAATTTGAATCGTTGTAATTTTTAATTTATAAATTGAATTTCTCAGTTTTTCTTTTCAACTCTACTCCCAAGTCTCAACTTATTATTATATGATTTTTTGTAATTTTCAATAAAATTGAAATAAATTTTTTTATTCTAACTTTATATATTTTATTTAGTGATACAAAGACGAAATGATGTTTTCATTTAGTTCTACTAGCATAATTGTTATTATAATAACTTAAAAAGTACGAGCGTTCCAACATCTTTAACCTTATAATATTTTCTACACATTGAAATTAGGAAAATAATGAATAGTTTAAGCATAATATAAAATTAATTTTGAGATTTTAAATTCTACCATTTCAACTAAAAAACATTTCATTTAATTATTAAGTCAATCCAATTCATTCTATTTCATCAATAACTATATTTTCTCATACCAAATATTATTAGTTCTACAACACCCAAAATTAATCTAATTGATTCATATAATCAATATTTTAGTAAAACCGATTTTTTTCAAGTAAGCTTTGATAAGAAATTTTAAAAATAAAAAAATTAACTAAATTTGTTAAAAAATATTGCTGGTTCATTGACACGTAAGTAGTTTTAGTTTAATGTTTAATTATAAAGTGTGTGTATTTCGCATTCCATTGGTATGAACATTGTTGTCACTATAGAAGGATGTATATTCAAGTACACTAAAACGTATTATCCTCCTATTTATAAATTTAAAAAAAAAATTATAAATAATTTTAAACATCATATCAAAAAGAATTATTAATATTTAAAATTTAGAAAGGATAAAATGAAAAGACGTGTGGACTGTGGTGGGTTGGTTATGATTTATTAAAGTTAATAATTTCTAAATAGAATATAAGCTTAACAAAAAAATTGCTGTCATTCCAACTTGATTAACAGTTTTTATTTTATTTTATTATAAAGGTTAAGATTCTCAAAGTCTTGTTTATATTAATTTCATGTGTCAGTATATAATTGGCCTCATCTTCTTATATAACTATACTTTCTTTCTTAATTTCCCTTCTTTTACTTATTTTCGCCGTGATTTTAGGTCACACGCTTTCCTCCAATGGTTTTATTTATTTTTAAGGTGAAAATCGGGAATTTTGTGTTAATTATTAATTAAAATTATACATGAATTTTGATTTAATGTATAATTTAATACATGAATTTTGATTTGGTGTGATTATACCGTAAAGCCTTTATTGTGGTTCAAATGTATACATGAAACTTTTATTATGATTTAATCATACACATTTATGTAAGCATAAATAACGGTTTACAATATAAAGCAACGGAAAAGATCGAACATACATACCTCCAACCATTACCTGAACCAAATGTCAAAATCTAAATGTTGTTACACTATTGTCGAGCACATTAAACCACCAACAAGGTCGTCGAATTTAGCCGTACAAAAATTGAAAATCGCCAAAGTCTTCTAAGCACTCGAAAACCTCACTAGATGAAATATTTTCAGAAATTTGTTTTTGGTGCTTAGGGACCTTTAAGTTAGTATTTATAGTGGTGGTTTCCCATAAAAAACCATCAATCCTACTATCACACATACACCCAATACCACATAAACAAAGTAGTGGGCAACAAAAGTAGAGGGCATTGAAAACGTGGGAATGACCCCATAAAGCATAAGGAGTTCCATCATTCTCCCACTTGGTTCGTATTGCCCATGAAAACTTAAAGTTGAAACATAATACATAAATTATGGCGATATTTTCTTTTAGAATTTAAGTAGTATCTTCCATGTATCACAATATATCATGTCTCATTTCTTTAGCCCAAATTTCTTAATGAATAATGTTTATTTTAGGTCCAAACTTTAGTGACTTTTCTCAAAATAATCAAATTAATGTACGCATAAAATATAAAAAAATCAAACTTAACATAGTTTCTTTATTATCGTTCTTACAACAAAAATTTATAAGGTGGGAACAAGTCCCATAGTGACAACACGATCCTTAAATTTGTGTGGTCGCATGCCTTTAGTGGTGTGGCGTCGATAGCCACATTTTTCGGCGACCGAAATTCACATAAAAAAAGGTTTTCGGTACACACCTGAAGTTGTTTTGATGCCGAAATGAAGTAAGAGTATTCCCAAACCTAATATGACCATCCAAGAATCGATTACACTATCCTTCTCAATTCAGCGCTAAGATCGACATATCGTCAAAAATCATGTCGAAGGTTTTGACAAACCCCCAACTCAATTTCGCACACATACCTTGCACATAATAGCGGAAATTGGATTAACACGACGAAGGAGCATCTCTCGTGAGATCTTCGCCTAAAAAGTAGCCAATCGCGAGTTTAAACATCGCATTCAAGTAAAACGAGTTACAACCCCGCCTTGACAGAAATAACGATAACAAGATGAAACTCACAACAATGGAAAGAAATAACGACTGAACTTACATAACACCTCTACAATCGACGTGACAAACAATGAAAGAGTCCCCAATTAGCGCAGAATCAAGTATCGAAATAAGCAAAAAGATAAAAAAAATATAAAAAGAAAAGGAGAAAGAAAGAACAAGGAAAAGAATGAAAAAGAAAAAGAAGAACGATAGAATTAGTTAGAAGGATTTAAGTTAACCACCAACCAGCCTTCCGACGTTTAACAAAAATATTTCTTTATCACATACTCCGGGATTTGAACTCGGGACTAAACAGAATACAAACAGATGCTTAACCAGCGAACCAGCAGGCTCATTCTTAACATAGACTTATTCTGAATCGAATTTAACTATATAATACATGAATAGAGATTGTTCTAAAATGATAAAACTTTTAACGACACGACTCGAACTCCAAACCTTAAAACACAATAACAGCAAATGGAAACACAGATATAGAAATTTAATTACTGCGGATTCTCACAATTAAAATCTCAAAATTTTGGAGAGTTACAATTGACCTACAGGAATCATGTCCTGAGACAGTTCGCTCCCATTGATTGAGTCATTCTCAAGAAATTTTGCATTTCTAGATTCAATAATTCTAGTGTTATGTGATGGACAATAGAATCTGTAACCTTTGGACTTTTCAGCATATCCAATGAAATACCCACTAATGGTCCTTGGGCCCAATTTCTTTTCTTGTGGATTATAAACTCTTCAAACGGGCTTCCCCATACGTGTATATGTCGCAAACTCGATTTCCAACCTTTGAATAACTCTAAAGGTGTCTTTGAGATAGCCTTGGTTGGAATTCAGTTTAATATATACACAATCATTTTGAGAGCTTCAACCCATAAGGACATAGGCAGCTTAAAGCTACTAAACATACTTCACACCATGTCCATTAAAGTTTCGTTTCTTCTTTCTGCAACACCATTTTAATCAAGTGAGCCTGGCATGGTGTATTGGGCAACTATAGCATTATCTTGAAAAAACTTCGCAAATGGACCAGGTGCTTGTGTCATGGGCCGCAGTTCAAAGCCCATGACCATCGTACCAAATACATCCGATAGAGGTCTATTGTGTAGATGGGGATCATTTGGTCCGTAGGAATTGGCCCGATTCAGTAAGCTGTTGGAGAAGCCTATCAGATTGAAACCTGGTTGGCCTGATAATGAAGATATGGTAACTTAGGCTATTTTGGTAACTAATCTTAGAAGATTGATAAAATCATATCTTTTAAAGATTAGATTAGATTTTATATGGCATATCTTGTAAATTCTATGATTGAAGGGATAGGATGAATCTCGCCCGTCGATGTATTGTAATCTTGACCGTCGATTTTGGGGAACTCAATTATAAATAGAGAGCCTCCCCTCATTTGTACATACTCGATTCATTGTTTCATTATTCTTTGTGAATAAGATAATATTGAGAGCATTTACTCAAACACCTTGTGTGCGTTCTTTCTGTTGTTCTTTTGTTGTTCTTTTGTTGCTTCTTTTGGCATAAATAGCTTTCGCTATATAAATTGGTGCCTTAGAGGACTTCTAAAGGAATCTTTACTTAAGTAAAGGCTGACTTAGGAAAGTTTGGACGAACGGATCACCTAAGGCCACACAGATCGCGAGACGAAAAATCTAACCCCATGACAAGTGGTATCAGAGTTATTGGTTTGAAGGCACTGTTGAGATGCCAAAAGAAGAGTTTGAACAAAGGTAGGCCAAAAGATCAATCCTTTTGAGGGAGATACTGTCGGCAGTAGATGAATGTTTGGGTAAACTCGAGGGATCCATGGAGGGTGAAAATTAGTCACTCGATGGGATCAAAGATCGCATAGACAACTAGAAGGAGTAGTCTAGAGACTATAAAGATGTCTCTTGATTCCACCATGGCTAAGGTAAATAAGTTATTTAATTCACACATGGATAAGCTGACAGAGAGGAACAATACTCTCGAGGCCATGGTGATGGCTTTAAAGGAGGAAACAATGGCCACAAAAATGTATCTAAACACAAGAATAGAGGAGCTCGAGGGAAAGGTGGCTTTATGTTGAGCAGCCGTGGGAGGAGTGTCAAGTGCAACACTCAGTAATATGGATGTCTCGAAGCCGAAAAAGTTTGTGGGGACAAGGTTTGCATGTGATGTGAACAATTTTTTGTGGAGGATAAAAAATTACTTCTGTGCCAAAGGCATCACGGATGATGCAGTTAAGGTAAACACTACTTCAATGTTTCTTATTGATATTGTGCTTTTATAATGGCGATGCAGGACCATAGATAAAAGGCAAGGTGAGATTGGGACGTGGCACGAGTTCTAATATGAGTTGAAATGACAGTTTTACCCAAAATTTATCGAGGAAAAAGCTCGGACAAAGTTGCAAGGGATAACGCAATAGGGCACAGTGGGGGAGAATGTTTAAGAGTTCAAGAAACTCATGCTTCAAGTTTCAGATGTGACCAAGAAAGAAGCATTGCTTGCTTTTCAGAATGGATTGAAGCCGTGGGTCAAATAGGAGGTGGAACAAAGAGGTTTCCAAAAGCTGTCAGAAGCTATAACGGTAGTGAAATCCGTGGTCAAGCTTGGTCTAGGGAAAAAAAGCTTGGGTCTTCCAAGTCCGAGGAAAGGGGCATACGTGAAAAGGATCACAAGGAAGATAATGGTGGCAATGACATCGGCAACAATAGTGGTAATGGAAAACCACGAGTTGGGAAGAAGAAACCCAACAAGAAAAGGGACAAATTGAAATACTTTCTCTGCGAAAGTCCACACATGTTGAAGAAATGTCCGAAGAAATTTGCGCTTAAAGAGAAGCCGGTAGGTAAAGCCTTGGTACTTGGTTCGAGCGCAAGAAGTGTCAAAGCCAAGGAGGCCGAAAGTGAGAAGAAGCCAGTGGAGTGTTTCTAATGTCATGGTTTGCATAGGTTATGGAATTGTCTGAAGAAGTCTGTCATCGAAGGGGACGATGGAGCAGACAAGAAACCCAAGAAGCTTGGTTCGAGCAAAGGAAAATTCGAAGCCAAGAGGGCAAAGAAGATAAAAAAAGAAGCGAGTAAATTTATCGAAGGAGCTTCCACACAAGGAAGATGTGAGTTTGTCATCAAACTTAAGGGAAAGAGTTGCGATGAAAACAGTGAAGCTCGGACCAATGAGACTCAATTTGAGTGAAGTGTCAAAGTTGGTCGAGTCATCGACAAGGCTTCCACCTATGGGAGAGGTGGGTGGTGCATCAGACTTCAAGGAAACAAGAAGTGATGCAAGTTGGACAATTGACCAGAGTAAATGCAACGAGTAAGGCGGTTTGAGTTAAAAAGTGACGTAAGCTGAGACAAAAGTCACGAAGAAAGGGAAAAGCTAAGGCGTCGAGACAAGACCGGGGCGAATCAAGTCAGTTCCATTTGAAATTCATAACGAGGGCGTTGCGAGAATGGGTGGAAGAGAATGTCACGGGCCACAGTTCAATGCCTGTGACCATTGC
Source organism: Gossypium australe (assembly GCA_005393395.2). Classification (NCBI taxonomy): domain Eukaryota; kingdom Viridiplantae; phylum Streptophyta; class Magnoliopsida; order Malvales; family Malvaceae; genus Gossypium; species Gossypium australe. The sequence continues at coordinate 101,676,860 of CM016615.1, forward strand.
ACCAAATGCATCCGATGGAGGTCTATTGTGTAGATGGTGATCATTTGGCCCGCAAGAATTGGCCCGATTCAGTAAGCTGTTGGAGAAGCCTGTCAAATTGAAGCCTGGTTGGCTCGATAATGAAGATATGACAACTTAGACTATTTTGGTAACTAATCTCAGAAGATTGATAGAATTATATCTTGTAAAGATTAAATTAGATTTGATATGGCATATCTTGTAAATCTCATTATTTAAGGGATAAGATGAATCTCATCTGTCGATGTATTGTAATCTTGACCATCGATTTTGGGAGAGCTCAACTATAAATAGAGAGCTTCCCCTTTATTTGTACTCACTCCATTCATTGTTTCATTATTCTTTGTAAATAAGAGAATATTGATAGCATTTACTCAAACATCTTGTATGTGTTCTTTCTGTTGTTCTTTTGTTGCTTCTTTTGGCATAAATCGCTTCTTCTATATAAATTGGTGCCTTTGATGACTTATAAAGGAATCCTCACTTGAGGAAAGGCTGATTTAGGTGAGTTTGGACGAACGGATCGCGTAAGGCTACACGGATCGCGAGACTAAAGATCTAGCCCCGTGACATCATCGTGGTTGGCAAAGGATTAAATGCACTTGTTGATATTGGTGCGCCCGATTTAATTATGTTTGAAGAGGTGGCAAATGAACTCGGTCTCAAAATTGAAGAATATTCGGGTCGAATCAAAACGGTGAACCCAAAAAGCATTCCCATAACGAGTGTGGCAATATAGGTGGAACTCAAACTTGGCGAGTGAACCGGCAAAGCAACCATTAAGGTAACCCCACTTGATGATGGTGATTTTATAGTTGGATTAAGCTTACTTGACTGGATTAATGCGAGTATTTGTCCCTCTGGTAATTACATGGTGATCTCTTATCCAAACCATCAATGTATGGTGCGAATGAAAATAAAAAGAAGCATGGAGGGAAAAACATTGTCGGCAATCCAATTCGCTAAAAGAGTGCGTAGAGAGGAAGTCTCCTATCTAGCCACCTTGAAGGACAATTTGGATGAAAAATTTGTGGAGGAAATTCTAAAGGAGGTGAGCCAGTTGTTAAAATCCTTTCAAGATGTAATGCTAATGGAGTTGCCTAAAAAGTTGCCACCTAAGAGAAAGGTGGATTACAAGATTGAGTTGATGCCCAATACTGAGTCGTTAGCTAGGGCCCCATATTAGATGTCTTTGCTTGAGTTGGAGGAATTGCAGAAGCAGTTGATGGAGCTTTTAGATGTCGAGTTCATTAGACTATTTAAAGCCCCATTGGTGTGCCAGTGTTGTTCCAAAAGAAGCATGATGGGTCTTTAAGATTGTGCATCGATTATAGAGCCTTGACTAAGATCACTTTGAAGAACAGGTATCCTATTCCTCTTATTGCAGATTTTTTCAATCAACTTGGTAGCGCGAGATGGTTTACTAAGCTGGATTTACGATCGGGGTACCACCAAGTGAGAGTAGCCAAAAGGGATGAGCCTAAGACCGCCTGTATGACTCGGTACGGGTCTTTTGAATTCCTTGTGATACTGTTCAGGTTGACAAATGCTCCGGCCACGTTTTACACCCTAATGAATAAGGTATTGTAACCCTTCTTAGATCGTTTTATGGTTATTTATCTTGACGACATTGTGGTGTATAGTAAGTCGCTTAAGGAGCATGTAGGACATTTGAGGGAGGTGTTCCAACCCCTGCGGAAAAATGAGCTATATGTCAAAGAGGAGAAATTCTCATTTTCCCAATGAGAGGTGCCATTTCTAGGCCATATTATGGGAGGTGGCACGATTCGAATGAATGCAAGTAAAGTTCGAGCAATTGCTGATTGGGAGCCACTAACCAAGGTGATGGAGTTGCGGTTTTTCCTTAAGTTAGCAAATTACTACCGACGCTTCATTGAAGGCTACTCCAAGATCATTGCACCCTTGACAGACTTGTTGAAAAAGGGTAAAGTGTGGGATTGAGATCCTTGGTGCGAGAAAGCCTTTAACCAAGTAAAGCAAGCAATGAAGAATGAGTTTGTACTTGCTTTACCAGACTTTTCAAAGGCATATAAGGTATGCATGGATGCTTCAGACTATGCGATTGGAGGAGTATTGGTGCAAGATGGGCATCCAATTACTTTCGAAAGTCAAAAGCTTAATGAAATGGAGCAGAGATACATGGTCCAAGAAAAAGAGATGACCGCTGTGGTGCATTTTTTGCACACATGGAGGCACTATTTGCTAGGTTCCAGGTTCACGGTATTCACTGATAATGTTGCAAATAGTTATTTCCTAACCTAGAAAAAGTTGTCCCCCAAGCAGGCTCGTTGGTAGGTTTTCTTAATGGAGTTTGATTTTAGTATGGAATACAAGCCGAGGAGTGCCAACATTGTGGCTGGTGCGCTTAGCTTAAAAATAGATTTTGCAACGATAAGCCAACCCGATAATCCCATATTTGAGCGCATTTGAGAAGGATTGTCCTACGATCCTACAGCCAAGAATTTGATTGAACTTGCCAAAGATGGAAAAACAAGGCAATTTTGGCTCGAGGGAGAATTGCTATGCACTCAAGGGCAACGTCTATATGCGCATCAACATAGGAATTTGCATAAGGAAGTTATGAAGGAATGTCATGATTCAAGATGGACTGGCCATCTAGGTATGCACCACACTTTGGCTCTCTTGAAGGATCAATTTTATTGGCCTCACATGGGTGATGATGTGGAGACCTATGTGAAAACTTGTTTTGTGTTCCAACAAGATAAGGTCGAGTTGAATACTCCTACTGGTTTGTTACAACCTTTGCCCATTCTGGAGCGTCTATGAGAGAGTTTATAATGGACTTTATTGTGGGTCTTCCTAAATTTGATGGGTTTACAAGCATTTTTGTTGTGGTGGACAGGATTTCAAAGTATGCAACCTTTATCCCCGCAACCAAGGAGTGCCCTACTGAGGAGGCAGCTCGGTTATTCCTTAGACATGTAGTGAAATATTAGGGAGTGCCACAGTCTATCATCAGTAATCAAGATGGGAAATTCACGGGCCGATTTTGGACGGAGTTGTTCAAGTTAATATTAGAGAGTGAATGTATTGTTGGAGACATATCTTCGGCACTATGTGAGTGCCACACAAAGGGACTGGCCAAAGCTGTTGGATGTAGCGCAATTTTCGTACAACTTATAACGAAGTGGAGAGACAAACCAAAGTCCATTCGAGATTGTAACGGTGTAACAGCCACTTATACCCAATACTATTGCAACTTGTTATACAGGATCGAACCCAACAACTTATCAATTTGCGAAAGATTGGCAATAGCAAAACGATTTAGCTATAGCTTGTCTACACAAGGCAAGTAAGAGCAACAAGAAGTGGGCGGATCATTATCGAAGGGATGTGTAATTTTAAGTTGATGACTCAGTCCTTGCCAAATTACACTTGATTTTACGACATAATGGCTTATGCGACGGTATGAGGGACCCTTTTGAGTTGTGAAAATGGTAGGCAAAGTGGCCTACAAGCTTGAGCTGCCTGCAAAGCTCAAAACCCACCCAGTGTTCCACGTAAGTATGCTTAAACCATTCCATGAAGATAGAAAAGACCCAAATCGAGGTAAGCCCGAACGAAAGCCAACGATAGGGTCGTCTATGATCTAAAAGTTAAAAACATCGAGCAGACCGAGTGATAAGACAGAAGTACCATTAGCTGCGACAGGAATACTTAGTTCGATGAAAAGGATTTCTTGATAATGAGACAAGTTAGGAACTCGCCGAAGCTTTGTAGCAATTCCAAGACAAGATAGACCAGTTTCATGAGGAGGAAACGATGAGGGCATCGCTAGATTTGGTGGGAGAGAATGTCATGGGTTGCATATGTGAGCCCGCAACCATGGCACACTTGTGCGATCCATCAAGTTCCAAGGAGGTTATTTGGCCTAATCGGAATGACTTGTTGCTTGGAGAGATTGAAGGTCCATCTACAAAGCTTGAGACATATGGAAACATAATCTTCGAAGATATGCAATCTTAGATATGGTATGTAATCGTAGAAGATATGATTCTGTAATATTATAGATTTGATTTGTAGATGTCTTTTAATCGTAGCCGTTGATGTACTTTGATCTGTACCGTTGAATTTGGAGAGGCTCAACTATAAATAGAGACATCTCCCCTCATTGTAAATCACTTGAGTTTTAAGCAATAAGAATTCTTGAGAGCATTCACTCAAATTTCTCTCTCTAGTGTTCTTAGTTTTCTGTGGCTTTATTCTTATTTCGTTCTTCGTTCATCTTCATTTGGCTTTGAGTTACTTTCACTTGTGTTGGTTTTTGTGGAAGAATTCTATTGAATCCTCAGTTGTGGGAGTAAAACTGACTTAGGCATTTTTGGGAGCAAGGAAACTGCCTAAGGCTGCAAGGATTATGAGGCGAAAATTCTAAGTCCGTGACACTTATCCATCCTTAGTGTATCTACCATAATACTCACCACATCTATCGATTCTCACAATCTTAATTTACTTATCGCATTATTTCTTTACTTTAGCCTTGAAAACTTTAAAAACTTCTAATGCTTCGTTCTTGTATTGAAGCATGTAGAGATACATGTATCATGAGTAATCATCTATGAGAATGGATGATTTCCAATATGGTCGAACTCCTCTTGGCACCTTTCTTTGACTTGTTAGTCTGCTTGCCCTTAACGCAACCTATACAAGTATTGAAATCAGTAAAATCTAAAGTGCTGAGTACCCCATCATTTACTAAAACAATACCCAATGGGTGCAAGTCTTGAAATAGAAACTAAGTTTCTAGAAAAACTGGGAATATAAATTTTTTTTTTTAAAATTAAAACAAAACCATTCCTAAACACTAATTCACACATTCCAATTGCTTCTACATGCGACTCCATCTTATTTCCTGAATAAATCTGTCGCTCAGCTCCCACTGGTTCCTTTAGGTTTCTTAATACTTATAAGGAATTTGATATATGGATTGTAGAACCAAAATCAAACCACCATATGTTATAACTAACATCAACCATATTTGTAACACCCCAAGCTTGGCCTAGACATTATGGTCGAATCTGGGTATGTTACGAAAAAGAATTATAAATCCAACCTTATCATATTGAAGGCCTCGTATATTTTGTTGCCAAAAGAGTCCCCTTATTTAAAACATGTTACATTCATTAGTGAAAACCATCGATTGTTTACTCTTTCAAATAAAACAATAATTTGCAGCGAAAGTTTTTAAGTCATTATATTTTGAAAATCGAGTATGTTTTCTCGAAACCGATTGGTTGCATAAAACAGTTGTTTTTGTAAATTGTTTTGTCTAACATCGCAAGAAAACTCAAATCAAATCTAAATCTGAAAATAAAACCCTACAGTCCAGAGAGTCCCAAAATTACAAAACTCTCAAAAAATAGAAAATTAAGTAAACTTTTAAAGTAAATGAAGTTTACGGACAAGTGGTCACAACTGAGCCTCTGTCGCACTGACCCGCCTAAGTCTGAGGGTTACCTGAACAGAACAGACAAACAGAAAGTGATTTTTAAAAGCTCAATGTCTAACTCAACAGAAGTATAATTTTAGATTCAATCGCATGACGAAACAGATACAAACATAAATCTCTTTTTCAAAATAAGATTTTAAACAAAGTCATACAGATACAGATATGCATAGTCCTACCCCTATCTTCTACACATCAAGTTCTACCATCCCAACATACCATGTGGGGTATAAAACACCTACCCAGCCTTACACACCACATAGTGTCCAAACGAAACTTTTCAGAATAACCATAGCAGTGCTACCAGTATATTGGCGAAATATCGCCTCACACAAAATACTTCTTCCACATATCAATATCCCACCCCATAACCAAATACAAACAGTAATAACATATATCAGAATTAATACATCACACATACTCATATAACCGATATTACACATGCTTAAGCATGACAGAATAGATCATACATATCATGTCTCATAATACTCATATAAGCATTACTTAAGTCATTTTCAGTCTAACAAAGTAACAAATTTCATGCTTTAAGGCTTATACCACACATACCGGCCCTACAGAAGGCCCACAATTGATCGGAACGACGTGTACGAACTTAGGAAAAATTCTAAAATTTAGGCCCACACACCCAAAATGGCCTAGGCCGTGTGACGTGTGTGACACGCATGGCCTTACACACACCCGTCACACAGCCATGTGTCACACACGGCTAGGTGGCATCGACAAGCCCAACTTTCGGCTTTCGCCGATCATTGTTTTCGATTTTCTTGTTACACACCTAGCTCGAATTTGGTGCGAACACTCCCACAAGACAACCAGAACCTAAAATTCGTCAATAAACTCTCAAAATCAATCTTAATTCCCCAATTTCAATCGAGTCACCACTCGACTAAAACATAACCATATAAAATTTCAACTAAAAGATTGCACTCATAATCGTTTCAAAAGCTTACCCACGTCAACGACAGAGCTAAAACTTTACTACACAACCGGAGAGTCCCGGATTTCCTGAATATCACCTAGCAAAATGATACATAGAATTGACTTATACATCAAACCGAATACTAAGACATTAACCAATATTCCTTCCAAAACCACAGTGAACTTTTACCTACGAAGCCGCACGAAGAACCCAGGGATTCAAAACACAACGGAGAACGAGAATTGCGACCAAAATCAATGGAAGTAGAGAAAGAAGGTGGAGAAATGAAATAGAAAAAAAAGTCAAAATAGGAAAAAGAATATTGGGAAAAAAAATAAAAAATAATATAATATAATATAACATCCCAACTCCCACAATCCCACTGACTAACAAATTCCACCAAAATCGACCCACTAACACTTATCCACTACCACAGAGTTTCAATTCCACCCAACTTCTAATACACAACCAGCACACACTCACAGAAGCAAAAATTAACATCCTTCGATCATACAATGGTTTGAACACAAGACTCTAAGGCAAGCTAACACCTTACCACTTGAGCCAATATGCTCATTCTTATATGAGTTGGCTGAAAATATAATATAAGCCAAACCAATAGGGATAAGGCTAGTAACAAAAATAGCAGAATTTTTAAAAGTAGGGCTTGAACCCAAGACCTCAAACACACACTCTTGAACCCAAGACCTCAAACACACACACCAATCACTTAACCACTGAAGAAGATACTCATTTATAATAGAATTCACAAATATAAATTTAAATAAATCAGGGCGTTACAAAATTTGACTCAAAGAAAACAAGTGAGATTGGTTTACCTTTCTTTTCAAATCAACTCTTAAACTTAATGCATTGTTTCTTTAAGTGTCCCTTCTTTTTACAAAAGAAACACTTGGGCTCTTTCTTTATGTCAATTTGGGGTTACATTTTAGCACTACCCTTTTTATTGGCTTGGATCGTCTTATTTCATGGAGTAACCGTCAATTCACTCTCTCGATAGACCACCAATTTGAGGTGGAAGAGTATTCAATATAAAGTGCACCAGGAAAGATTTAGACATTTCAACCTCAAGTGCTCTTAGTCGAGCTACTAAACCTCTCATCTTGTTGATGTAATCACGTAAACCTTTCACGGTAGTGAGCTTCATTTATATGAACTTCATGATTAGGGTGTTAGCTAATGACTTTTGAGAAGTTTTGAATTGTTTTTCAATAGCCGTTAATAATTCTTGAGCATCCTTATAATGCTCAATTGAGCCACGAACATCAACAGGAACCTTACTCTTTATGAACATGATACTTAAATGATTAGATCTCTCCCATTTTTCATACATAGCAAGATCAACTTAAACGCCGGTTTTAGTAATATGTGGCTCAGATTTCCTTATGGCATAGTCAATATCCAGGCACCCCAATTGGAGAAGAATACTCTCTTTCCAGAACTTAAAGTTCTCACTAATTAATTCAGGGATATCTATTCTATTATTAGACATATTCATAGGTTATAAAACTGCAAAATAAATGAACATACACGCTTAACAAAAATTTGAGGTAAACATAAATCATAATTTACCAATACAAAATTATGTAAATAATGAATCTAGTGACAAAAAATTGCCTATGGGCTAAATTTTTAATTCAATTAAATACATTTTATGATAGAATTATTTACTATCCTTTTGATAAAAAATATTATATTCATTTTCATAATTCCTGTGGGTAATTATGAAAAGTCATTTAATAATTTTATCTTAATAAATTATGCAATGGGATTTAATACCTATACTTTCCGTATGTGATTTTTAACTTTAATAATTTTATTTAATTAAAGATGTTGTGGCTAGTCTTTAACTAAATAAAATTATGAAAAACACTTAGCTAAATATTAATCCTTAAACTTTATTCAAGATTGTTGGTAAGCCATTATGCAACATCTAATGTCTATAAACCTCATGAGATCCTTATAACAATAAATAATTTCATTTGATTAAAGTTGTTGTGGCTAATTTTCTAATTAAATAAAATTATTTGGATCCCTAGACATATATTCTAAAGTTTTATTGCTAAATACATTATGCAAAAAGTTTAAAAATTTTATGCACCTAAAAAATGTATGTAATTAATAACCAGATAATTCACATACAACCATTTACTTCATGCACATAAAAAAAATATTCAAACAACAAATTTCTAAAAAAAGTTACTAAATTATTTATAACATAATTAATTTTAGAAATTTCACTTTAATAAAATTCAACAATTTTGCACAAAAGTTTGCAATAAAAATTTTCAAAAAATGTTTAAAAATAATTCAAAGAAACATGACATCGTTATTTTGAGAAATTTACAAACTTTTAAAACCGGACAAGGCAGAGATTAACCATGCTCGAATGTAAGCATAAATAATAATTTACAATATAAAGCTGCAAAAAAGAATGAACATAAATACCTCCAACCATTGCCTGAACCAAACGCCAAAATCCAAATATTGTTATACCGCTATCGAGCACATCAAACCAACGACGGGATCGTCTAATTTAGTCGTACGAAAAATTGAAACCTATTTAAATCTTTTAAGCACTCGAAAACCTCATTAGATGGAATAGTTTCAAAATTATGTTTTTGGTGGTTAGGGACCTTTAAGCTAATTGGTATTTATAGTGATAATTCCCCATAAAAAATCACCAATTCCACTATCACACATACACCCATTAAGGAGTTTCTATAATTTAAAAAAATAAATACATTAATTTATTTTTATATTAAATAAATATAATTATTTGTGTATGTAATATATCAATATAAAATGATGTTTTATGAATAATTATGTTAATAATGTGTGAGAATTAGATCAAATCAAAATTTCATGTATAAAAATATTCAAATCAAAATTCATGTACAAAAATTACACATTAAACCAAAATTCATATATAACTTTAAGATTTATCCTTAATTTTCATGCATAAAAAATTTGGATAATGTATCAAAATTTACATAACACTTTAAATCTAATATAATAGAAATATATAAATACACATAGTAGCTGTTTTTTTTATGTATAAAAAAAATCAATAAACCTTCAAAATTGAAATTTAAGCTCTAACTGTGGAGGGACATGTGACCTAACCTTGTTTTCTTAATTATTAATTCTAGTTATTCAACTAACTATTAATTTGTAGGCAAACTTTCATTTTCAATAAAAAAGGGAGAAAAATAATAATTGAAAAGGAAAAAGGCAATACGTGGTGGAGTGGGGTGTGTTATTATTGTCTTCAAAAGAGAAGACGTATGACATTTAATTATTATCAATTATATTTCATTTTCCTCATTATTATCGGTGCATGGCTTCTTCTTTTTTTATGCCTTCTAAATAAATAATACCGGCTAGAATATGATTTTGAATTTATCTTAATTATGTTTTATGGAAAAAAAAATATTTACTTTTAATTGGAAAACAAAAAAAACTATTTTTTTTTTCAATAACTGAACCCTTTTTGTTTTTTTAGCTCGAGATGTTAAATAATTGTTTTAGAATTAATGAAAAGTGAAGATATAACATGCCTAAACATGCCCTTAGATGGGAGCTTAGTTTTTACAAATTCATGCAGCCACGTAATGTTTTGAGGTTAATTCATGATAAATTAGAGGGATTGGCTAGGATTGATTGATTTGATTGTAATAATTTCTATTACTTTTATTTACAAAAAAAAAAAAAACATTTTTGTTCGTCAAACTAAAATGATGAATAAAACACTTGAAAAGGACAAATGCCATTTTTGGTCCTATGAGTTACCATGGTTGTTTGAATTAGATTAGATCGAATCGGTCAATTAAATTGAGAATCGATCGGAATACTAATTTGGAAAGAGGTATCAAACCGAATGACTTGCAAATCAGTACAAACCAGATATATTGGATTAAAATATTAATTGAACCGATAGTTGAACCAATTTTTTAAAATACTTTTAATGAATTTTTTTAATTGAACTGATCGTGGACTAACAAATCGATAACTCAACTAGTTTAACTATCAATCTGGTTTTAAAAACTTTGGTGCTACTAATAAACAACTCTACTATAACATCTAGTAATATGAGAAAGAAAAAAGAATATTACAACAATTTGGTATCATGACTATAATATCATTAATAATTGCAACGGAGTCCAAAGTTTTTGAGGTTTTCCTATTGAGGCGATTCATAATGAAGATATTGTCAAAATTCAAATGTATATTAAACAATTTCTGAGAGATAGCAAGCGTCAGTCCCAATCAAATTTCCATTCCCTCGGCCACCAAAGTGGAATGGGCATAAACAAGTACATTAGCAATGGTTATGAAGGCCACAATGGTAAGCAGTGTCGTTTAAGGTTCCCTTTAGATGGGCGGTACGTCTACTTATGATTAGTATATTAGAGATTGGATAATGGATCAAGTCTTCCATTTAGTTAGTTCTAGTCTATTCATTTTATCTTCTTTTTGTAATTTGAATTTATTTTGTTATTTAAATACTTTTTTATTTGAATAATCAATATTATCTTATTCAGTTTTCTACTTGTATAAATTCAGTCAATTATCAAGAGTGTTCTTTTCTTTTTTATCATTTCCAAAACTTTATATGGTATACAAAACCAAATATCTCTAAACGAGAATGAGATCATCCATTTGTTTTCCACTCAATTCAACTTTCTAGTAGTGTCTAGCAATAACTTAACACCCTTGGTAATTAACTTCGACTCCATTACTACTCCTACAACAATTCAATTGTTCGGTTCAATTAGTCCTCTCAATTACCTATTAAGCTTCACGACAGCTCCAAGTTTTCGAATTGAAAAGCACAATTTACAATGTTGTTAAATGACACGATCACCAACGCCATCTCGATGGCACCAAACTCGCTTCACTAGAACATGTTGAAAGGAATAGCACCATGAAACAAGTCTTACTTATCGTATTTGGTTTTGCCAAGATCGACTTATCCAACAAGCAATGATGGCTTCTATTGATAGCTCAATCACTTTCATGATTGTTGCCGCTCATACTTTACAAAAAGCATGGGCTCTTTTGCATACAATAGTCATACACGAAGCTACAATCTCTATGAATAACTTACTAGAGTCACAAAGCAATCCAAAAATGTTGTAGAGTATCTACAACAAATTAAAATCATTACAAACTAGTTAGCTATTTTCGTTCTCTGATTACTTCGGAAGAACTTATAATCAAGATCCTTAGTGGTCTTGGTCTAGAATATCGAGAAGTTTTTGCCTCTACTCATACCCGCCCAACATTATTCGAATACGAAGAACTATTTCAGAAACTTGTTGATCATGAACTCTTTCTCCAACAAGGCGAGAAACAAATGTCCTCTTCTATCATTGTTGTAATTGCACAACACAACACCAATCCTTCTTAGTTTTCTCACATATTTGTTGCAACAATCAACCTCAATCTTATTGGCCATAAATTTTTTGTCCTCAACAACAAGCTCCCTAGAACACACAGGTTTGTCCCTCCAAGTCTCATAATCATCAAGATGCCAAAACCAATTTTGCATCTCAAAATGCACAACATGCTCCATCTTTGACTTCAGACACTAGCGCTACTCATAATCTCACTATCAATCCTCATTCTCTTGACAATGCTAATGAATATCAAGGCAATAGGAGAGTTTCTATAGGAGATGACAATATAATTCCCATTACCCACACTGGTACTTCTAATGTGCAACTATTAAAATTTTCATTTAAACTTGTTTATACATTATGTGGACCATCAATTAAACAAAATCTTATTTCTGGTTTCGAATTTTGTAAGGATAACTTAACTTTTATTGAATTATTTTCATTTCATTTTTTGGTGAAAGATCTGATTTTCAAAATACAGTTGATATCTGATCCGACTAAGAATGGACTCTCTGTATGGCCTAACAATATAATTTACGTTCAAAATTTAAACCCTAAATAATGTTTTTGTTTTTATTTTTAACTCATGCATATTTATTTAACCCATGCGTACATTTATTTATCTTAACATTAAAACAAAATATTTTAAGTACAAAATTCATAATTACCTAATCAAATTATTATTATCCATTAAAATCATAATTTAATATTTAACAATTCTAACTTCATTTACATTCAAAATTCATAAATATCATATAATATAAAATATTTTTTTATCATAATTATCTATTAAAATTATTATTAACTGTTAAAATATTTGAAAATTTTCCATTGTTTAATAATTGCATGACTGTTAATAATGTAAACATGAGTACTCTTTCCAACTAAAATTTTAAAGAAACGAATAATTAAAAAAAAGTACTTATTGGAATAAAATTACGAATTCTTAACAATTTTAAGTTAACTTATTTAAATATTAAAAATATTTTAATTTATACATATTAATGCATCCCACGGATAAGAAACCAAAAGCTTTAATAATGACTCAAAACCAAAAGATTTAGAAAATAATCCACTCTTGTAATTAGAGGTTAAAATCTATCGCATGTACTAGTATTTTAGCAATATTTGAAATTTAGTTTCCGTATTTAAAAAGTTAAAAATTAAGTATTTTTACTTTTTCGGTTTAAAAATATTAGTTTAACCATAATTACTGTAAGTATTTTTTTTATAAAAAATTTCTAATTTAATATGTTTATTTTTTTGTCAGTTATATAACATGTCATGTCATATCAGATTAGGGATGGACCTAAGGGGGTTACAGGGGTTCGGGGGCTGTCACCGCGCTTGGAATTTTCAGATTTTTGAATTTTATATATATATTATTATGTATTTTAGATTTGGTGTACACATTGTATAACATTCGCCTCCATTAGTCAAATTGTATTTCATATAATTCGCCCCCTTAAGTCATAAGGTTATACTTTATATTAACAAAGTATTTTTTAGTTTTTAATTATATAACTTTAACAATAATAATTAAATATTAATGTATGATGAGCCTTGAAAGACTAAACTTAGAGGCCTAATATGGACTTTAAAGCCAAATTTTAAAATTAATTGATTTGACCCATTCACATATATATTAGGTTAGTGACTTTGTTATATTTTGATTTGTATGTCTTGCTAATGAATTATCTTCCTTTGGTAAGGTGCCAACACTTCCGATTAAAAAAAAAAAAAGGAGTTTGATGCCAAGACTAAGAAAACAGAGTAAAAAAATACAAATTATATTCCTCTCGGCTCCTTAGGCAAAAGACCTCACAGTAAATATTTTACATAAATTATGTTCTTTATTTATTTGACTTATTATTATTTTTTCTTTTTTCTAATATGTTGTTGTTTAATATTTTATGGCAGTGTTGAAGTTTTTCGATTAAATTATGGTCAACAAAAAGAGTAATAATGATCAATCAATTCCTCAACCTTCTGTTATAATGATATTTATGAAAATTTTAGTATATTATTAGTTATTCTTTTTTTTTGCATATTGGAAAGAAATATTTAATTTTATATAGTGTGATTTTTTTTCTTTTAATCCTTTTTATAGATAAATCGTTCATGCTTCTTAAAAAAAATATTAAATTGATTTGTTTGATAAGAAAAAAAAAGTATACGAGAAAAACTGATACTTTTTTACATTAAAAAAAAAAAGGCCATTCGGATTTAAAAGTTTCGCCCTCTTAGAATAAAATCCTGAATCTATCGGTATATAAAAGTAATCTAATCAACATGCTATAACTTTGTAAATTTTGATTGAAAATATTAACAGTTTTAATGATTAAACTAAAAATTTTAAATTAAAAAAATAAAATAAAATCTCTTTTAAGATTTTAAACATCTTAAATTATGCCCAAGTAGAATGACTAACTACATATTTGGACCTAAATTTAATTAAATTACTATAGTTATAGTCTTTCGTTTTTCATTTTCGAGGTCTTCGATAAACATCTCGACAATCTCGTAACAAATCGTGCATGGAACGCACAGCAATACTAGGGGACAAAGAAATCGAGTGGGGTCAATTAACTAAACTTTTATAGAGATATCAAAAGGTAAGATATTATTTAGGGTAAAATGTGACTATACATTTTGTAATTTTGAAAAATTAGGAATTCTTTTTTATTTTTAAGAATTTAGTCTATTTATTTTTTAAATTTTAAATTTTATATATTTGTTAATATTGCTAATTTTTGTTAAATTTGTTGCTTTGGCATTTTAAAATAAAAAATTTTACCCACTTTGTAGCTATGTAATTAAAAAAATTGTTTTAATTAACCTAAATTTAACAAAAAATAATAATAGTACTAACCGTTAGACCTGAATTTTGAAATCTAAAAAGTAGAGAGTCTAAATTCCTAGAAATACAAATATAAAGACTAAATTCTTAATTTCAAAAAGTACAAGGACTATAGATGTGCTTTAACCTATTATTTATTAAAAAAAAGTAATTTTGATAAAATAAGGTAAGATATTATTATTGAGAAGGCATTATACGAAATAGTAAAGTTAGATTAGAATATGTAATAAAGAATTAATTAATTAACTATTATATATAACATGTAATAATTAAATAATAATTTCCACAACTTATTAATAAGTTTATAATATAGATAACTATTTTTTAACAATATATAATTAGATTATAAATTGAATAAAAATATTATATGGTCAAATTTCATACAATCTCTACTCTATTAATCTATGCAACATTTTGGTTTGTTTCAAATATAATTGTGGTAAAGTATATTACACTTTCACAGGAGAACGTAAGTTTAAATTTACAAATTCATAGATTATAAAACGGACATGGAGAATACTTCGATTGTAGTAAAAATAATAATATCAAGTGAATTTTGAATATTATTTTTAAAAAAATATTTAGTGAGAAATATTATATAAGAAAAATAATATTCCTGTTTTACTATTTGATAATATATTGTTTATATATTGAAAATTTATCAACTTAATTAGCGTTATTTAATTCTTAAGCTTTTTTATGAGCAAATACTCAACATTTTTTTCTTCCTTCTGAAAGAAACAAAGATGTTTTCATTCTACATTCGCACTATTTACCAACAAACATTAAAGGAGTCTTAAGAAGTTTGGTATCCCCTATTAAAATGCTTTTGTATAAAGAATATCTATTTTTAATAATATTTTTTCTAGTAAAGGAACCCTTATCACCATCAAAGCAAAGAAAAAAAAGGTAAGAGATCTCTTACAACTTTGAAGTGGATATGAATAAAGCGTATGACAAAATCAACTGGAACTTGATTAAAGCAACTATAGACTTAGTAAGATTTAGTGCTAATTGGATTAGGATAATTATGCAATGTATCTCGACAATTTATTATCAATTATCATTAACTAACAAACTTACCAAGCAATTTAACTCACACAAAAGGCACAATGCAAGGTGACCTAATTTCCCCTATCTTTTTTGTTCTATGCCAAAAAAGTGTTATTTGCAATGCTTTCCAAGACAAAAGACGAAGGAGATGAAGTATAATGCAATGTGTTCTTTTTGTTGATGATTGTTTCCCTTTTTTTTTAGAGCGAATGTTCATTTTTGTTGTGCAATCAAAGATATATTGAACAATTTTTAGTCAATTTTGAGAACTATTCTTAATCCTATCTACTAGATAGAAAAGGTCCAAAATGGTTATTCCTTAGAGAATGTAACCTATCAAATAACCAAATATCAACTAGGGAGATTAAGAAGAATAATGGTAAGCTTTGGAATGAAAGGTTTATTAAGTCTACAATGAAGGAGATGGTATGACAAGAAATTAGGAGTAGATCTTGTTCTTTAGTAGGTGACAATGACATGTTAGTTTCAAATTTTGATTCTAATGGTAACTTTTCTATTGCATATGTTTATTAAATATTGTGGAATCAAAGAATGTTCGAAGATATTAAGGATGCCTGTCAAAGATCAATTGGACAAACTTATAGAAGTCGAAGCTCCCATTCAAACTCATTATGTTCTTATAGAAGGTTCATAAAAAAAACATTATAGTTAAAGAAGAGTTGGCTAAGAGATTTATCAATGTGACAACAATTTGCCCTATTTGTAGTCTTTATTTTGAATTTGTTGAGAACATTTTTTTTAATTGTGATATCGCTAAAGCTATTTGATTTGGGGACCAATTTCAACTAGAATTCTAGCTTTCAACCTGAACTCAGATTTAGAATAATAAGTGAAGTCTAGGTGGATTATTTCCTGAGTATTGTCTTTATCATTGGTTTTCTTCGAATATTTTCCCAATTCATTCTCTGTCGAGTCTTTTGTAATTAGTTTAATTTTAGAATAAAAAAACCCTTCAATTTATAAGCTAGATAATAAAAAGATAGTAATTACTAGTATTTTTAGTCCTCGTGGATATGATATTCCCGACTCATCATAGCTATACTACCATTCGATAGGTGCACTTGCCTTTGTCGTATTTTAGTTAGTTTGTGAATCATTATCACTCATCACAATCTACCTTTGTTGTATCTTCCTCATGCTCTTTTTGAACTATTGCATTCTCTATTACTTCAATTTCAGGTTCACTTTCAATCCCCTCTAGATTACCATCAATATGTTGACCAATCATTACATATTTTCCTTTGAAGTCTTTCAATTTCTACCTAGCAACTTACAACTCCTTCATTATCACCATCTAATAGATATTTTACTTTGACAAAATAGACTTCATCACCATCCCCTTCACCCTCACTTGCATCCCTTCCCTAACTAGCCCATTAACCAACCAATATATCATTACTATCAACAACATATGGTGCAATGTTGTCCAAGCTAACATTAGTGAATTTTTGTACAAGCCTCCAGTTAATAATAAGGGTTCATCCTTTAATATGCTAGGATTATCTATTTCGTGATCCACATATAAATTAATCTCAAAGGACTTATACCAATAATTCAACATAACTATGAAATTAATATCATCCTATACTACCCTAAGCCCATCTTACAAATTCCTACTATTAGGCACATAGAAGTAAATAATTTGTACCTTATGGTATGGCCAACTTGTTTGTACTATATTACCTAAGAAATAAGCCACGGATAAACTAGCCACCAACATGCAGGCTAAGGTAATATTCATCCTCAAACATCCGCATTTAAAAATAAAACAAACGTTAAAATGTTTCTACTAACGCATAAACATTAAATTAAAAAAACAACTAATATATAATATGTAGTGTGTATATATAAATTTACGCAACATCTTTGGGCATAAAGAAAATTTATAAAAATAAAATGATATATATCCAATATATGGCGTGTAATGTAGAACTCCTAGAAGATGTTTGTTAATTATTATAGCTAAAAGAAAGTATTTTAGAATTATGAAGGTTTTTGTATTAGGAGTCAGGTTACATTTTATCTCTTTTATTTAAAAAATAGATAAATTAATCTTTGTACGTTAGATTAAAGAGCAAAGCAGTCCTATTAAAATTTGCACCCATTTCTATTGTTAAAAATTGACCCATTTATGTCAACACTAAGGCATGCCACGTGTAACTGTTTGGTTATTTTGTCTACCACACCATCTTTTAACAGGAGAAATAGATAAAAAAATTAACAAAAAGGACCGATTTGCTCCTTAATTTATTGTACAGAGAGTAATTTACCCAATTTTAAGTAAAGAGGACAACATGCAATATGACTCCTAATACTTTTACCATTCAAAAGTATCTGTAAAAACCAAAAATCCCCCTTTTACAATGATTTTGATTGGTTTTTATAACCAAAGTAAATCAACTGATAATAAATACAAAAATCCTATTTTGTTGCTACTGTCTGCGTTCTTTCCTTGTTTTGCAGGTGAAAGGTAAAAATCTCGGAGCGATTTACGCGTTGATGGTAGCGCGATGTCCGGTGATGAAGGCTGGTATGGAGGCGACAGCACAAGGCCCTTACTAGGGTTTTCCAGAAGCTGAAAATTGTTTATGTTTTGGGCCAAATGGGCTGTGAAATTTGGGTTAGGTTTTATGTAAATTGGGCTAGGGTTTTAGATTTAGGTTGTAATGTATTTGGGCTTATTTAGGTTTTGGGCCCGGGCAAATTGGGCCTATTACAGCTGCCCCTCTTTGCTCATTGTCTTGTAACGGGAATAGAGCAAAGACTATAAAATGACCAATTTTGCCCGGTCTTGCCAAGTTTTGACTTCTTGGTCCTCGTCCTCTCTAAATGGCTTCCAACCCAACTGCAACTTCAGGGGTATTGGAATTTCAACTTTACTTTACTTCTCTGCAACTACTGCAACTTCAAAAGTATTGGACTATCTGTTCTACTGCTCTTTCAGGGAAATAAGTCTGACGACTTCAATTTGCTTCACTGTAACTTCAGGAAAATAAGATTTGCCATAAGATTTTCTTTCTTCGATCTGCTCCACTACCACTTCAGAGAGGCAAGGCTAGTGTTTTTGATTTTCTTCACTGCAATTTTAGGAAGACGCAAACTCAGGGGAACAAGACTGGTGTCTTCGATCTGCTTCACTGCAACCTCAGGAAGGCATAATCTATTATTTTTAGTCTGCTCCAATGCAAACTCAGGGAGACAAGGCTGATGTCTTTGATCAGCTTCACTGCAACTTCAAGAAGGCCAAATCTGCTATTTTTAGTCTGTTCCACTGCAAACTCAGGGATACAAGACTGATGTTTTTTACCTGCTTCACTGCAAACTCAGGAAGACAAGATCTGCTATCTTCAGTCTGCTCCGCTGCAAACTCAAGGATACAAGGCTCATGTCTTCGATCCGCTTCACTGCAAACTCAGGAAGACAAGATCTACTATCTTCGGTCTGCTCCACTGCAAACTCAGGGATGTCAGACTAGTATCTTCGATCCGCTTCACTACAATCTCAGGAAGACAAGATCTGCTATCTTTAGTCTGCTCCACTGCAAACTCAGGAAGGTCAGGCTGATGTTTTCAATCCGCTTCACTGCAAACTCAGGAAGACAAGAACTACTATCTTCAGTCTACTCCACTGCAAACTCAGGGATGCCAGGCTGATGTTTTCGATCCGCTTCACTGCAAACTCAGGAAGACAAGATCTTCTATCTTCAGTCTGCTCCATTGCAAATTCAGGGATGCCAGGCTGATGTTTTCGATCCGCTTCACTGCAAACTCAGGAAGAGAAGATCTGTGATCTTCAGTCTGCTCCACTGCAAAATCAGGGATGCCAGGCTGATGTTTTTGATCTGTTTCACTGCAAACTCAGGAAGACAAGATCTGTGATCTTCACCGATGTTGCGACACCGTCCTCTGGGGGACCTACCTATAAAATCGATTTTATGTGTTTATGCTTATGCAAAATGGTTAGAATGATATAATCTGAACGAATCAACTGCTCCAAACTGAATGCCATATGTACGAATGCAAAATGTCATGAGGATGATCCTTTTTAATAATTAGGATGTCACCACTTGTTGCTTATCAGGGCTCTATCATTAACATAGTACACTGTCTTCTTACTCGGCTAGCATTTGACGGAAAACCCGAAAACATTTTTGCTCAACTGATCTGCCCCACTAAATTCAAGGTCCTTTCCACTGTACCTCAGGGACATAAGGCTTGTACCATTTTCAAACCATCTCACTGATGTTCAAGATTATAGGATTTGAAACTTTTTCGATCTGTTCCCACTGCAATTCAAGGGTATAGGACTTGTATCTTTTTCAATTCATCCCATTGCAACTTTGGGGTATAGGATCTGTAACTTGTTCCATCCACTGATCACTCCCTACTGACCCGACCAGATGTGTATGCATGATACTCGCATGGATGCATAATGTCATTTTTTCTTTTCGAGAATGATTCCTTCTACACTTGGGTTGTCATTGCTTATTTTCAGTCGAATTTGTATCACCGACGCAATATCTAGTGTTTTGATCAACCAATGTCTTTGACAGAAAATTTGAAGAGATAAACTCACTTTGGGCTCAAATATTTCCAACCTTTAAGCTTGGTGAGTTCTAAACAATAGTCCTGTTTCAGGTTCTTATACTATTTAAAAGCTTACAGAGTAATATGCGAAACTCCTTTTATAAAAGTATTATTAGTCCATTAATCGTTATTTCAATGCTTGAAAAAGATCACAACAATGGACGAGAAATAAATTAATCAGGAGCATAGCTCGAAATAAATAAGTTAATCAAAGATAACCAAGGCAATAAAAGGAAATTGATTGGGGTGTATCTTTGAAAAGAATAAAGTAATCAAAGATAACCAAGGCAATAAAAGGAAATTGATTGGGGTGTATCTTTGAAAAGAATAAAGTAATCAAAGATAGCCAATGCCATAAAAGAAAATTGATTGGGTGTATCTTGAAAAGAATAAAGTAATCAAAGATAGCAAATTCAAAATGGGTAAGATGGAAGCTAGGTGCCCCAAATATCGCAGCCTGAGCTTCTCTATACAAACTTTTTGATGACCATTTTGAGCTCAATACGTGTTTAGAGGATCTGGAATACTTTGTCAATACCCCAAGACGTAACATACTTCCTCATTATTAATTCAGGCATAGCAAGACTACCACATGCCCTATCTTTGATCAAAATTTGAGTCACCCTTTTCGGGTTTTCGACTTAAAACCCCTTTGGTCTCAAAGTGCCATTTGTGGGTTTTCGCCTTGGCCTCTCCTCCTTTTTTTTTGAATTTGATCTCAAAGCGCCCTTTGCGGATTTTCACCTTGGTCTTTCCCCTTTCAGGTAAACTACTTCTTGACTGAACCTGAATTCACCGAATTGGGCAAGTCTTCGCCATCCGTCTCGGTCAATATCAATGCTCCTCTAGTACAGGCCCTTTTTACTACATAAGGTCCTTCCCAGTTTGGCATCTGCTTTCCTCTGAAATCATTTTGTATAAGAAAGATCTTTTTCAACATCGGGTTCCCCTAGTGGAATTCTCTAGGATGAACCTCTTTGTCGTAAGCTTGCATCATCTGACTGTAATGGATAACTTTTAACCTTTTCTTCGATTAGGTTCAATTGGCAAAAACACTTCTATTCCATAAACCAATGGGTAAGATGTTGCCCCGATAAAGGTCCTGGCCAAGGTTCGATAATCATAGAGGATAAATGGTAACTTCTTTATGTCAATCTTTACAAGTCTCGGTCATCTTTCCTACAATCCTTGTTTTGTTTTTTTGTTTTTTTTCTTTTTGGCTGCCTTTGTTGCTCTATGATATGGCGTCTAATCTTTGAACAGACTACAAACTTTTGACATTGTCCTTTTTGGCATTCTTTGTCAGCGCCTGATCTTTTTTTTTTACTGTCGACTTTGTAAAATTGACATGTGAACTACTTTCTCCTTCTTAATGAAGTAATCAACGACCACCAAGATAAATCAATGTATACTAGAAATTTTACCGAGATTGGCTTGCCCCACATGGAGAAAGTCTGTGAAGAAATTAATGAGGCATATGAATCTTGTCTCCTTAAATACGGCATAACTGATACCATCTCCTTCTATGTAGATTAGCAGTACCCAAACCTCATGATTAGCTTGGCTATTGTAAAACCATTAGCATGTATCCTTCTAACATCCTTATGGACCTCTTTTAAGATTTCAACGTACCCGCGTCTTAGTAGCCCAGGCATGTCCTGATATGATCGTGCAAAAATATCTTTGAATTCTTGAAAATAACTCAATGATGTCTCGCGTTATTTCTGTGGTGAGCTAGGCTACAATCTTCACCTCTTTTCTAGGCTCATAATATCCACGGACCCTTTGTAGAGTAGGGTCTATTTTTCATCTTGTTCTACCATTCTTAACAAATCAGAAGATAGGTTACAATCTCTGTCATATTTAAAGTTCTGAGATCCCTCTAGACACATATCTTACTCGAAAGGAGACTCTGAGTTAGCAGCGTTGCTCACATCGTTGATATTTGGAGACCTATTGTAGGTTTGAAGGAAGATTATAAAGAATAAATGATTCAAAGAATGATTATTTGTATGATATGATCATGAATGAATAATAAAAGAATATTTGAAAGAAAGTCCAAAAATAAAAGAATCTATACATGGAAAGAATAAAAGAATATTTGTTCAAAAAGATGCTTATTGAAATAAAGATTTTGGACACGAGCCTATTTCACAAAAGGATTCTTATTGCCTCTAGGCTTAAGGCAACAAGCGTATTTTAAATATTACTCTAAATTAGCTCTAACAAATATAAGGATCTCTTCCACAGTCCCATTGTTCCAAATACTCCCAAGTATGTAAAGGCAGATGCTTGGAAAAATCTAGTTCTTTCTTCAGATACGTCGTTAATATTCAGATTTCCCAATATCAGATCTTGCACTAAAGCCCTGAACTCGATGCATTCTTGGATCTCATAGATCTCATAATATTTACCCCTTTATCTAGATGGTTGGGTGACAGATTTTCTGCCCCAGAGGGATCATCGAATTTGACAATACCCATTTTGACAAGTCTTTCGACCATCTTTTTGAAAGTGGTGCAGTTCTCGATCGAGTGTCCTGTAATTCCCGCATGGTATTCACATTGGACGTTCGTGTCATACCATTTAGGGTATGGAGGTCGTATAAGTTTTAGGTAGAAAGGGGATACTACATGTGCATCAAACAAAATTTGGTACAGCTCCCTATACGTGATTGGGATGGGCGTGAATTGGGATTTTTCTGAGTTCGGTCTTGGATTGGGTTCTTGCCATGAGGAGACCTGATGGCTAGTAGTTGACTGGCCTATGGTATTCGGTTTTGAATAACCCTTGCTATACATACTCGTGTTATTCGCCTCATTTTCTTTTTTCTTTGGGGCCCTTAAAGTATTAACTTAGGAGCTCCAGTCTCACTTTTTCCTTTTGTAACGATCTTCACATTGTTTCGGGATCTCCATACTAGCCTTCCTTGTTTCTTCTATACTAGCCAGATCAATGACAATGGGATTGGTTGGATTGCCCCCCGGATTGGGACCTGAGCCTATCGAGTAGTTTATTGGTGCCAACATACCGGCCTGATGCTGTTGGGGTCTGATAGTAACGGGTACCCCTTTCGGATGTGCTTCTAGTTGAATCTGGACGCTTATTGGAGTAAAACCTGGGGGATAGACGAGGTTTTCATTATCATCCCCACTGTTGACTACTGGGCCTTTCCTCTCTTCAAGTCCTTCAGCTAGTAACTGACTTAACTGACGAATCATATTATTTTGGAATTCTAACATTTGATCCTGCATATCTTGTTGAATTTTGGTTAATTGCTCTTGCATCTGTATTTGTCTTTACTCTAATCTCTCCAACCTTTGCTCCATGTTTTCTAGGTTAACTGAAATAATTTTACCTAATTAGGGTCCTTTTGTAAAAATCTAATGCAAATGATGCAATGTAATGCAGATGCATGGAATGAATGCAAAGGAAAGAGAGACGTTGATTCTGAATTCAATTCCATTAGAACAATTTTTCTAGAAAACAAATTTTTTTACATAAAACGGATTACATATGCGGCCTTGCCCTCATATTACAAGCAAAAACATCAATCCCCTTCTTCGCAAAGGTCAAATCTTGCAAACTTCTAATAGATGCCTCCACTAGCTCCTCTTTGTTTGGGCCGCGACTTATTACTCACTTATCCTCGCAATGTTTGTTAGAAAATCGAGACGTGACGGGTCTCGAATAATTTTTGTCAGTTTGAATCCTCGGGCCATAAAACAAAGTTTTGTATTCCTTTGCAAATTATCAGTCTTCTCTCGTTGTGTTTGCTTGGATCATATTCGAACGACCGTATTATAATCCACTTTATCAAGAAATCCGTTTTCCCATGACAAGCTCTTTCTATTTAGCAATTGAATTTGAATCAACACCTCATTTCTATGATGAGAATGCAATGCAACCAAAACAAAACAAAACACATTAGCACAGGAGAATTAAACAACATAGAACACCTATCTGGGTGACTACTGGGGTTTGGCATGGTTCTACCTAGGGTAGGCTCCTAGGTCTCTCTATATGCGGTTTAGTACTAAAGAAAAGGTACCTGAACCAGCAGATTCCTCAATCTTCACCCATTATAGGCTCATACAGATTGAGTTCAGTTCAGGGGAATACATTTCCCTATGGCTATGCAGAAGTGAAAACCTCACGAATACATAGGAACAGATGTATCCCGGAAGCAATCCACTAGCCCATGCGGATGTGAAAACCTCACGAAGACATATTTTCTCACTCCCACTTAAAAGTGCGACCACAACGGTCATGCAATGGAATGTGCGCAAGAAAATAACCATCATATGCAATAACACAAACAAATGCAACAAAAGGATCGTAATTTTCAAATCAAATTTTCAAATCGAATTTTCAAATTTCCGACAAAGAATAGAAAATAATCAATTTTACGGCTTGACTCTCTTATGGTGTCCCCAGCGGAGTCGCCAAGCTGTCGAAACCATTTTTTTTAAAAAAAACAGGGATCGACTTTAAAAAACGAAAATAGAGTCGCCACCAATCTTTTTTCGAGGTGTGATCGGGACACATTGAAATTGATCATTTTAATAAAAAATATTTTGATTTATTAAAACAATGATTTTGGTCTACGAGATTCAAGAAAACAGGTTCGGGAGTCGGTAACGCACGAGGAAGGATTAGCACCCTCGTAACGCCCAAAAACTGGTACCTAATTGATTATTTAATGTCCTAATATCAAAATTTTGAAAATGTTTTAAAATACGATCTTCTTTATTTGAAAGAAAACTTGAATAAATCAAATTGTACGCCAAGACCCACTTATCTCAAAGAAATAAAATGTCACACCCAATGAGTTAGGATGCAACATTTCAAGACTTCAAAACTAAACTTGCCTTTATTTGTAGAAAATCCTTACCTCGAGACAACAAAACGTCATATCCAATAAGTTAGGACACAACATCTTGAATTCCCTAGAATAAGTTTTTATTTAACTTTTAAAAAGAAAATAATAGGTTCTTTAGACTCGAAGAGAAAAATCAAAACCCAATAAGTTAGGATACGATTTCTTTCGAACCTTAGAACGCGGAGTGTTTGCTTATTTTGAAAATCGGATAAAATGTAATGCGATCGTAATAAAATGGAAAATGAATTTAAAATAAAATGTAAAACGATTTACAATGCTAGCTTGTATAACAACATGATGATGATAAAATATAATAACAATAATAAAGGTAGAAATAAAATACAATAAAGCAAAAGCAAGATAAAAAAATGAAATAAAATAAAAGAGAATGGTAACAAAAATGGAAGCTATATACAATAATAATAAAAAAATAGAATAATAATAGTAACGAAAATGCAACAACAATAATAAAATATATTAATAAATGAATAATAGTAAAAAAATAAAAATAATATTAGTAATAATAAGAATAATAATAATAATGAAAATAACAGTAATAATGTTGATAATAAAATAATAATAAATAATAATAATAAAAAAAAGTTAATTATAGTAATAATAATATGTATATAAAGAATAATAATAATAATGAATATAATAATAATTATAAAATTAATTACAAATAATAGAAGTAGTAATATTAAAATAATAATTATAATAGTGAAATAATAGTAATACTAAATTAGTAATAATAATAGTAATAATAATAATAAATAGTAATGAAATTAAATTAATAGTAATAATAATAATAAAATAATAGTAGTAAAAAATAGAAATATAAAAATAGTAGAAATAATGAAAATAGCAATAATAATAGTGATACTAAAAATAAATAATAATAATAATAACAATAAAAAATAAAATTAATAATGAAATAACAAAAACAAAGGAAATAAAAAAAGGACGAAATTGAACTAAAAATAAAAGTTTGGGGCAAATTTTAAAGAAAATAACAGGTAAGGGACCTGTTTAGACACGCGAATAACATGGAGGGACTAAAAGGGAAAATATTCCCTCCCTCCGAAACGCTGCGTTTCCAAAAGGGACTCAAATGACATCCAAATAAAATTTAAGGGCAAAATTAAAAAAATAAAAGGGAACTTAATTATAAAATCATAAAAAAACAGAAGGGCTAAAAGCGCAATTAGCCTTTCCAATAAAAACGCGCGGATCCTAGGCCGGAGCGGTTCAGGCCAGGGCAAAACGACGTCGTTTTGGCCTTAAGAAGGGTCTTCAAAACGACGCCGTTTTGGTTGGGTATTTAAGGCCAAAAAATCTGAAAAAAAATCATTTGAGAACAGTTTTTTTAAAAAAAAAGAAGAAGGGAGAGTCCCCTTTTTCTCTGCTTGGGCGATTTTCGGCCACAAAGCCGATCACTGGCCGGCCAGTCGCCGCCATGGACCGCCGCTGCCGGCCACCGTTGTGGCCGGAACTCTGGTAAGTATTTTTTTTTTCCTTTTTTATTATATATGATATATATATTATATATATAGTTTCAAAAAAAAAATAATAGAACAAAAAAATAAAAAACAATAGTATTCGAAAATGAAAAGAAAAAGGAAAAAAATAATAAAAAACCTTTGCTGATTTGGTATTCTGACTTTGTATTGATTTCTCGTAAAAATGTATTGATCGGGTGTATCTGTAAAAACCAAAAATCCCCCTTTTACAATGATTTTGATTGGTTTTTATAACCAAAGTAAACCAACTGATAATAAATACAAAAAATCCTATTTTGCTGCTACTGTCTGCGTTCTTTCCTTGTTTTGCAGGTGAACGGCAAAAATCCCGGCGCGATTCGCGCGTTGATGGTGGCGCGATGTCCGGTGATGAAGGCTGGTATGGAGGCGGCAGCACAAGGCCCTTGCTAGGGTTTTCCAGAAGCTGAAAATTGTTTATGTTTTGAGCCAAATGGGCTGTAAAATATGGGTTAGGTTTTACGTAAATTGAGCTGGAGTTTTAGATTTGAGTTGTAATGTATTTGGACTTATTTAGGTTTTGGGCCCGGGGTAATAGGACATGGAGTTTTAAATTCATAATCTACTATGTTTCTTGGAGTATTTCATCTCCTAGAAGGAATGAGAAGAACAGTGTCACCATTAGTTGGAAAGTGTTATAGCAATTTTGGAAATTTCTTTTAAACTACGAAGTTGCTTGAGTCGTATGCAAACTGAAAATTAGTGTGAATTGAAAGAGACTAGAGTAGGTAAAGATTGACTATGTTAACAGCATAAGTAATAGATATGAACAAATATACTGAGGGCTTCCTTTAATGGGAAATCCGTGAAGAATCTACAGAGTTTAGCTAATATGGTCGAGAATTGCAACGATGAATATTTGAGTGTTACTATGTCAACTGTTCAAAAGTCTGATTAACCCACCTCTTCAAAGCTGACAGTATCGCCATTGGAAACGATTTAAGGTTCCAACTATGAAATTTAGGCTCTGGTTTACTTACTTTGTTTCATGATTTTTATTAAGGGTCAAAAATTAGATTAACCTTTTCTTTTACGTTGTATTAATTTTTAATTTCTTTTTTGATTTTATGTCATTATTTTTTTAGTTTAATTTTTTCATGTCAATTACTTACGGTCCAGTCAGTAAGTCAGTTAAAAACACATCAATTTGACAAAATAATATGGATTGGAAAAAATATTAGCACAAAATAATGATAACAAAACAACGAAATGTAAAGGTCAAGGACCAAAGTTGTGGCATTTATTAATTAGAGGCTAAATAAAAATTGCAAAGAGAAAGAAAATAATAATTATTCACATTTTCTTGAAAAATGTATACACATGAAAGAAAATTGTTGAAAGACTAGAAGTGACAGATGGACCAATTTAAGCAAAACATCTAATGCTTCATAGTTAATTTACCCGGTCGCTTACCATGTGCCCTATTCAATATATAATTTCTGACATTATTTTAACTGAAAAATAATTAATTTTAAAAAATAATTTATATTATTATGAGAGTGTTCTTTCTAATATATATTTTTAATAAATTTTATATATATATATATATATATTTCATTGGCTTAATATTCACAATCCTGTCAAATATTTCCATTATTTGTGCAGATTTGATTTATTTTTTAAAAGGAAAGCTGAAATTCTAATAGATATTAATATCAAATCATTTAAATTTATTTTAAATATTAATTTTTTCTTAATTTTATTGATTATAATTTAAATTATCACCATTATAAAAATTGAATATTTATATTATTTTTACTTTTTCAATAATAATATTTATAAAATGTTACAGTTTGTACCAAATTTTAAAATTTTTAATTTAATATATTTTAATTATTACATACAAGCAACTTGTGCATCACACAAAGAAAAAAGTAGTATATACTAGAAATTCTATCACTCGCGTATATGCGTGGAAACCACTGATTTAAAACATAAATACCTATTTACAAAATAACATACAATAAATGATGGAACGTATAGTTTGAAACCAATTAATTATAATAACACATGAAATATGTTCAATATTAAAATAAAAAATAGATTAAATTATGGGTAAGACAAAATTTAAACACATAAATACATCACATAAACAATACTAAATGCACTACAATTATTTATCATTGTTTTGTCATTAATTATAAGTTAGTGTTGAGTTGGTTTGTGACACCAACTCAATGAACAACATTATATATATAACTGCTAGAGATAATATATTGAAACAAAAACGTATAAAATACATAAATTTAAGGTTTTAATAGTCTAATTAATGCAAGTCGAGTTCAAATCCCATCATATGCATATTTTAATTGGTTTTTGTAGAAATAAAAATAAAAAATTAAAATACCCTCAAATAATATAACTTTTTTTAATTATGGAAGAACATTTTTTGGGCAATTTATTGATTGAGAGTTGGTTTGGATGGGCAATGCATTTACTTGCGATTAATGTAAAAACAACAGTGATAGTGAGATTAGATACTGTAGCATTACTATAAAGTGAGACAAAAAGTAAGCTTAACGCACTGCACCGCCGATCCAAACCCACACTAAATTGGTGACCCGGTTAATGGTGACACCAACTCAGTTAGGGACTTAATAAATAATATAGATATACATTAAAATAACGCTTTGGTTGAGCAGTAAATTTAAGGTTTTAGTAATCTAATTGATGCAAGTTCAAATCTCACCATATGCATATTCTAATTAGTTTTTGTAAAAATGAAAATACTAAAATACCCTCAAATAATATATTTTTTTAAATTATGAAAGGATATTTTCATAATTTCTTGATCAAATTAGTGACCTGATTAAATATAACACCAATTTTATTAGGGTCTTAATAAATAGTAGAAATATATTATTTAAAAATTAGTAAACAAAAAAAAAAAACCATCATCTTGCTTGCGTGCGTTAGGGAGATTGCATGTTCATACCTACCTAATTTACTAACAAATATACAAATAGTGGTCACCATTACTATATACATGATTGAAAGTGTGGTTACTAAAATTTAAAATAAAAGATCGGGAATTCGATTCTCACCCTAGTTAGGAGTAACTTTAAATTTTGTGGTTCACGGTTATTTTTTTAATGGACCTATAGAATATAAATGATTAGTCATTAGGTACACTCCTATAAATATCTCAATAAACTACTTAGAGAAAATTAGTGGAGAAGCCAAGGGGCTTGGATTCCCTAAAATAGAAAATTTTCTATTTAGGCTAGTTTATAATTTATAAAATTTTAAATTAATAATGATAAAATTACACTTTGGCCCCCTAAAATGATAAAAAATAATTTAACCCTTTAAAAATTATAAATATATAGGCTATTAAAATGATGAAATTACATTTTTACTACTGTAAAAATATACAATTTAATTCCGACTTCCAAAAAAAAATTGACTTCGCCCTTCGAGAAAATGCTACATAATTTTGTAAATTAGAACATTTTGAGTGAACTTGTAATGGAAACAAAATATTACATAATATAAAATAATTAATTAAATCAAATCAAATCAACAAATCAATTGGAAAAAAATATAAATTAAAAGCTTGATTAAAAATGAAGGTCAAATTTTACTATTAATCCTTGCAGTAGATTTAATTCTTGTACTTCCGTTTACTTTATAAATTTTTACATTTATAGCCACGACTTAAACAATAGTCATTAAATTTGTTAAGTTTTTTTATTTTCAAAATCTTATGTAATCAATATATGATCGTATGTGCAATATCATATTAACATGCTATTTTTATATAATACTCACAAAAAAGTTGCGTCATTCTAGTTAAGGATTTAAGGATCATATTTCGAATCAAAACTAAAATTTTAAAATTTAAAAAGTATAAAAGCGAAAACTATCGAATTGGAGAAAATTACTTAAATCCACAACTTACACATATGTCTAATAGAGAAAATTTGACTAAATTCAATTGCTATTATTTGGGTCAAGATTGAAGTTTCAAAATTTCAAAAATATATAGACTAAAATTGACTAAATTAGAGTGTAAAGACTAAATCTAGAATTTATGCATAATACATGAATTAATAGCATAACTTAACCTGAAATTAAATCTATTTTTTTTATACAATTCTTAAACTATCCATAATACCAAAACTTGTAAATTAGAAGATATTATATGCTTAGGCATATTCGAGGACACAATCTTTTAAATTGTTATATCAATTGAACTAATACTTGAATGATAAACAATAAACCCCCACGCCATGCTCATATGTATTTTGGTGAAAGAGTCTGAAATTGATATAATATGGCTTTAAAGGAGGTCCAAAGTATTTGTATTGGGCCTAAATTTGCCTAAGGGAAAAGGGAAAAATATTATCCGTCTTCAATTACTTAATCATCGAAACCACAACATTTTTTGTTTCTTCGAACTCCACTGTTATTTTTTAAACTATTCATACTTTTATGTTAGTATTTGAAGTCACAAATCTTTAATTACGATTGATTCAACATCTATACTTTCATTTTAGTCGTTTAACTTTTAGCTTGTTTTTTATTTTGATTATCGAAAAAATGTTTTCTAGTCTTAATCTCGGTTAAAAAAGAAAGAAAGAAAGTGAAAAGGCGTTAGAAACTAAAATAATGTATTAAAAATTTGTTAAATTCTACTTGTTCAGCCAATAGTTGAAATTTATAAATTACATTTTTTGTCCAACTTCAATTTTTAAATTTGAAATATCAAAATCAATTAAATAAAATGTTAAAAAAAATTATCCCTCAATAATATCAACCAATTTGTTACTATAATATTGAAATCAATTAATTTAATCTCCTAAATTTTAAAATTTTATTTCATGTTTCAAAATTATCCTTAATGAAATCAAATTAAATAAATCATATTTAATAATTGATAACATGTTGAATTTGCATGATTTTTTGTGTTTAAATCAATTAATTTTTGAATTGATCCCTGCTAAATTAGTGATTTTATGTTTTAATCCTGTTAAGAATGCAATTGGGATGCTATGAGTAAAAAACGAGTAGAAAATGATTAATTTACAGCATAGTCAATAAAGTGCGGCCGAATCAAAAAACTTGAAAATAGTCAAGGACTTATCAGATTTCTTTTGACATTGTAAAATTTAAAATTAAAAAAAGAATTATTTTATTTTTTACTTAATTCTAATTTTGTGTAGTGAGTAGTTAAGTGAAATTTATTAAATTATTTGTATATAAATAGGCCACTTGTGGTAGCTTGAACGCAGACTTGACAATTAAATTAAACATTTTCTTCCCTTCCAATTTTATACGTGTAGCATACTGCCACCCCATTTCCATTTGTTTAATTCTTTGCAAATTAGTTTAATTGCTTTCCAAATCCTTTTCATTTCTAATTTTCAATATTTTTCATTTAAATTTAGTCCATAACCAATCAAAGTATGATTAATTTCATGCTTCACTAAATTCTAACTTAGCTTTAGGTTGGTATTTTTTCCGGTCAGGAATTGTGAGATACGTATCCGTACTAAAAATCCTTCCAATCGGTATTCACTATTTTTCCTAAATATCGGGATTGACAAATTCTCGAGGAATCAAAAGGAAATGGGTTCCAAAAGAAGATGATGCGTTGGTTGCCTATATGGTCGACTTACACAATGTTGGAACATTTAAAGTAGATACGAGATTCAAGGACAAGTATTTAAATGAGTTGGAAAGAATGTTAGAAAAAGTTTTATCTCATGCTATGTTGAAGGCTAAACCTAATCTTGAATTAAGTATTAGGACATTGAAAAGGGATTGGGCAATCGTTTACGACATGCTCAGTGGAAAACACAATAGCGGTTTTGGTTGGGACGAGCATAGGCAGATGGTTGTTGCTGAAGATGTTGTGTGGAACTTATATATAAGTGCAAGAATTATTTCATATATTTATTATATTGTTTTGACCAAACTTATATCTAATGTGGATTCCTTCTTTTGTTATAGAGTCATAAAGTAGCCTGTCAATTAAGACATCGTAATTTCCTTTATTATGATCAATTTACTTCCATATATGCAAAAGATCGAACCATTGAGAAATATGCTCAAACAACTGTAGGTATTGTTGAATAAATAGATGTTGAGGATGTAGCTACTGCAAAGAATCTTGAAGAAGGAAACAGGTACCATGGATGCGAAGATGACGTTTCCTTGGATGAGATGGATTTTTTGACTACACAATCACAACCGTCGAAGCCAAACCAAGATGGTTCCACATTTTCAAAGAAGGAAAAAAACGATTTTTGATGGAAGTGAACAAATTTCTACTTCACTTACTGATGCTGCCATATTATTGGGATAAAACATACGGATTGTTGGCCTTAAATTAAGTAGGAGCATTGCCTCCGAAATGCTAATTCAAGAGAAGTCAGAAATGGTAATTCAAGAAAGTGCTCAAAAATTACATCTGACCTTATGTGAAGTAGAAGGATTAACTAAGGATGAGCGCTATCGGGCGTTGAGCAAAATTCCAGATCATCCAATGCGAATGTTGGTTTTCTTTAGTCTACCTTCTTCTGTGCAATTGGAATGGGTGAGAAGACTTATTTATGACCATTAAAAATCATGGTTGTGTTGATGATTTTTTGGTAACTTTTTGTATATGTAATATTTTGATGACATAATGACATGATAGAATACCACTGACTATTGTAACTTTTTGGTATTGTAAAATTTAACATATAGCTAATAACATCATGTAATTTTTTGTTAATGTATGAACATTATGTTTGGATGTAAAATATAATTTTCAAACTATTTATTAATTCTAATCTTTGCTTTTTAGTTTAGAAGATAATTAAATTATTTGTTTCGCTAATGATATTTTAGCACATTAAATATGCATTGCAATTTAAAAATAATAATGTAGGTTATATATTATTTTCTAATAGTATATATTATGATTTTATTAATTCATATTTTAATAATTATTATATTAAGAATGTTATTAAATTATATATATTATTATTATTTTATTAAATTATATTTAATAATAATCTTATTAAAATTTAATAACAATAACAATAATCATCTACCTAAAAAAAATTATGCTAAGGGTACTTTGGTTATTTAAGTCTTTTTCTTTATGCTATTACAACATCTCTTCTATTCAATTGGACACAATAATACTATTACAGCTCTATTCCATTCCATTAAACCAAATAATTGAATTACTAATTATAGCTCTTTTCTATTACAACCTTATTCCATTCACCCCAACCAAATGTGGTGTTAGCACAGTCTATTCCACTATCCACTTGCTTTACTATGGATGTATAATATCCATCTCCGTCCCTTCTCACTTTGCTTCAATTTAAATTTTGCTACTTATCTTTAATATTTTCAATCTTCTTTAAAGTCAAATAAATATTTAAATATAATTTTTCAAAAAAAAATTAAAACATAAAATATATGAATTTTTTTCTATATTATGTTATTACATTTTTACACTTTTAATAGTTTATATATAAAAAGATAAAATTGTTATTTTATATAATGAAGCGAGTCGAAGTAGGGTAAGCAATTACCATACCCATTATCCAAAAAAAAATAAAAAAAAATCCACCAAATCTTATACTGCATCCACTTTATTTAGAGCATATCAATTCCAAATCTATCGAGTGGTTTAGATTTTGTCGTCCCTATGGTTTAATATTTGTATGTAAATGGGAAAAACAATAACTAAAGGTTGTAAAGATTTGATCAAATTATAGTTTTAGTCCCTCTATAATGCTAAAATTTAGGATTAATCTCTTAAAATGATTACACATAATTTTTCCTTCAAAATACAGCCTTTCAACTCGTCATGTTAATATGATTTTTTTGGGTATTAGGAGAGTTTTAAGGAAAGCCCACCTCAGCTTGTTAAGTAGAATAATAGTATTAATTATTGGATATTGTAAAAGTAGACAGTTGTTTAAATCTCAAATCATAATTTGACCTAAGAATTTGGTACCTGACTATAAGAGCTGTCCTCTTCTTTTTCATATGTAAATGCGGTGCAAAACAATTGTCACTTATGCGTTTTTCATCATATCCTATCATGCTTCATGGATTTCCAATGTTACACAGTGATGTCTTCATTGCCGAAAACAATGTAGAAGAATGGTTGGTCTACCACACCATGGTTTTAACCCTATAAGCAAAAATGGTCTTACCTGTCTAGCATTAATTTTACTAAAGTCTTGAGTGACAAAAGTTTAATTCTGTTTTTAGTCCCTGTACATTTGATATATCTGAAATTTAGTCTTTTTTTACTTTTAGTTCCAAGAATTTACTCTTTTAATTTAATAATTAAAGTTCAGTTGATAACAGATTTTTATTACAAGTTGAACTGAAAAAATAATTTGACAATTAACTTATCAAAGGACAAACAATCAAAAATAACAGATGGCTGGAAAAAAATCAGATTTGTGTAGGAGACCATATTTAAAGGGCATACATTTGAAACTTATTGTTTATAATCTCAGAATCGGACATAATCGCTGAACGCGACCTGCTGGCGGTGGGTGATCTTCGTGTATTTTTCATGTTGGTAGCCTTAAGGCGATATCGTATCACCCAAAAACACATGCCCGCTAGAGTTGCCACCATTAAAATTGCTCCCACAATGCTTATCCCGGATGCAAGCCAATACCACCTTTGCCCAACTATAATGTACGACAATGCTAAAAACGCCACCGTAACAAGCACACAAGCCAACCACAGTAGCTTGTTGATCACCGCTGCCATCTTCTTCTTTGCCTTGCTCTCGATCACAACAACCGAGGTTTGAACCACCACTATAGCAAGAGATATGAAGAGTGCAAGGGAATCAAAGATGAAGAATATTACAAAGGCTGGGTATATAGCAATGTTTGATTCCCCCAGGGAGTGACCCTTCGGGACTTGTTTCGGGTTGTCAATGAATTGGCCCGGGAGAGTGAAGATGGCAGCAAAGGCGACGCTGGCAATTAAGACGGCGACTACGTTGGTGGAGTTCATCGTGTTGTTTAGACCTTCGGAATGCATTTTGTGGAGTCTTTTGACGATGTCGTGCACATTTTTTCTAGTTTGACGAGTATGTTCTAGTTGATTGTGCACTTCATGCTTGATGTCACTCACTGTTTGTTTTAACTCACGGGCAGGGTTCAGTGCTACAGGCTTGATGTTTCGAGCACTTTGAACTCCATGCTGTTGCAGAATGGTGGTAACCTCGGGGTTCCCCGTTTTTTCAGCAGTATCCAATGCTGTCTCGCGGCTTTTGTTCACGGCTTTCGTGTTGGTTTCTTTGTGTCCAAGTAACAACTTAACGATCTGCACAAACAGGCGATTAGATTAGCATCTTGCCTTGTTGATGCACAAGAGCTAACATGAGCGTAAAGGGGCGAGAACTCATTTAATTAGTATGATTTACCTGAATTCTGCCCTTCCGGGCAGCTATATGCAAAGGCGTATTTCCCTTTGTATCAACCATGTTTATCATTAATGAAGGATCAACACTAATCAATTCCTCTACCACCTTAAGGTTCTGCCCCTTCACTGCCATGTGAAGTGCAGTTTGGCCTTTCTTATCAGTCCTTGTTGCAATCCCTGGTTCACTGCCCAAATGTGCCTTCACAACCTCCACATGCCCATTTCTTGCTGCTGAATGTAAAGCTGTTTTGCCATTGCTCCTTGCTATTGTAGCCAAACCACTGCCTACTTCTAATAAGAAATTCACAATCTCAATGTGCCCTTGTGTTGCAGCTGTGTGTAGAGCCGTGGTGTTTGATAAATCCACTGTCATTGCTAGTTCAGGATGGACTGCTAGTAGCACTTTCAATATTTCTGCAATAATATGCCCACATTATGAAGTCACCATCTTAATGTTGATCCCAACTCGAAAACTGGACTAATTCACCTCACAAATAACATTAAACATAAAATTGATGCATGAGAAACATACCTAAATCTCCTTGTTTAGCAGCAATATGGAATGCATCGAAGCCATTTCGAGCTTTGATCCCGGCATCGGAGAGATCGTAATAATTTATCATCTCCTTAACCAAATCGACATAACCATTTTCGGTTGCAATATAAAGAGCAGTTTCACCAGATTGGTTTTGTTTAGGCAATAGTTCTTTCAGTTCATTTTCCTCGGTAGTCGTAAGGATTTCTTTCACCACCGCAAGGTCTTTACATCGTACGGCGTAATGCAGAGGCGTTTCGTCGCGTTTTATTGTTATCTGTGTCGTCATCCTTTTCCGAGCAGGAGGAAAGCTCGGCGGCTTCTCGGTTGCTGCCGCCTCCATTTTCTTTAATTTGTTTATGTTGTATCAAAATCCACCTTTATAAGAAAACTACAACCCTAGCACCCAATCTAAACCATAAAAATAAACAAACCCAGAAACCTAAAACAAGTAAAAAGATGGAAATTTTTGTACAAAACACATAAAAGCCGATGTTACTATTTACCTGATCAGTTTGAGAGAAGAAGCTATCTTCGTTAAAAAAACAAAGCAGGACAAAAACGAGGGGAGAAGTGTTAGCTTATAAAACCAAACGGGATGAACAGAACACCACACACCTCTCTTGTCGTTTTATTGTCTTGTAATAAATCGCCATTTGTTGGTCTCAATTGTTTCAGATTGACTTTTACGTGAAAGATTGGAGATGACCAAATCTATTCGCGTGGGATTCACGAGGTTGACCTCAGGTTTAATTTGGAAGGAATCCTGGACCTGCGGCCACACCATTCATTATTAAAATACAAAAAGGTTTCCTAAATTAGTTCAATTCGATCTTCACTGGAGAGTCTTACGCGCTGTTGTTAGTGCACGCGTTTTTGTTAGTATTCACAAATATGGGATTATCCAATTAACAAATATTTAATTCTAATCATTTATAATTTAATTTCTATACTTTTTACTTTTTAAGAATTTAATCTATTTTCTTATAACAGTAATAAAAGTATTTTATATATTTATGTATTACTCTATAGTGATTAAATTTAAAATATTCTATATTATAAATTTTTAAATTTAAAATATCATGTTTTACATTTTATCATGTTATATTTATCAATTAGATTCATCAGGTTGGTTTTGAGTCGAGTCAATTTGAATATAAATTTAATAGGTAAACTCGATATTAATTCAGTTGGCAAAAAAAAATAATTTACCCTTTCTATCATATGCTTACCATTATTATACCACTATACCAATAATGATTATTGGTTAATTTTTTACATAAAATGTTTTTCTCTCACCCACATTATGTATATAAATAATGTCATTTATTGAGTTTGTGTCACGAGTCAATTCAATATTTAATTTTTTTATGATTATATTTTCAATATTGAATTTTACTTTCACCGATGTGATAACTTTTTGATGTGTTATAGAAAAATAATAATATCATGATAAATAATTGGAGTCCATTTATTTTTATTAAAATGATGTATTTACCTATTTAATTTCTTTCTATGCACAATGTAAACTAATTTTTCCTTTTTAATTTCATAATATTTTATATGTGTTGTTATTATTATTAGTTTCAAACTGTACATTTTGTTATTTATTGTATGTTAGGGCTAATATATATTTTACTTTTTGAATTTGTTTGTATTGATTTTCCTTTTTGGACTTAGTTATATATATATATATATTATAGGTTAGTTAATTTAAATTTATAATAATTTATTATATTCTATTTCCAAAATTATTTTTGATAATCATTGATTTTAAAGTATATATATATTTTGGCTATTGAATTTGTCTATTTGTACCTAGTTGGTACCTTTTTATTTTCGACATAGTTGATAACTAAACTTGTATTTCGTTAAACCAGGTTAGTTTTATTTTCGACATAGTTGATAACTAAACTTGTATTTCGTTAAACCAGGTTAGTTAATCTAATATTATTAGTTTGTGCTGACATGACACTGATAGTTAATCTAATGGTGCCACATGGCAACCTCTTAGTATGTCATGTGCCAAACATAAATTTAAAATTTTAAAAAATCTTTAAAATATATAAAATTAATAAAAATATTTTTTTTTTCATATCAAGAATGAACTCGGATAAATGGTTGTCTGGATATATTTAGATTTGGACACCTATTTGTCCATATTAAATCTATATGTATTTTTTTAGCAAGTTTATATATTTTTATAAAATATCAAGTTGTTGTCGATGTTGTTATTGTTAGTGTAAACTATCACGTAGGTTGTTGTTATTTTTATTAATTTGTTCGCTGCCACTAATTAAAATGACGAAATTGATTACTCCATCTTTAGATCCACTATTAATCTTCTTCTTTTTTTCCTTATTCATTTTTCTTTCTTTCTTTTTCGTTCTTTTCTCTTTCGATTCCGTCTCCTCTCCTTTCCTCATCTTCTTTGACTGGCAGAGATGAAACTTCAAATGTGCATGCTTATCATAATTGTGAATGCTAAGAATCACCTCGAAACATTTTATCATCAATACATGTAGTTTATCATAAAAGCGTCATCAGATTTTACCCAGCACATGGTGGCATCTAGCGCTTCTATCTAGCGTAAAATTTGGAAAAGCAATAAAAGAACTGAAAACTTACCAACATGATTTTCAGCAGCAAATTTAAGCAAACAGATTTTAGATCCATAGCATGGTGACAATCTGCCAACCTAAACTATTTGCAACTGAGTTCACAGATATATCCTTGCAGAGTACATATTCGCACATTAGTCTAAGACTAGGCAAGTCATTTTTGTCTGCTGCTGCCTACAACATCTGATACAGATGGCATAGAAGATGAACTAGTCCCAACGAACTCCTCATCATCAATAAGATTGTCTCTGTATATGAAGTGCAGCAAAGCCTGCCAATTGCACATAGTAGAGAATGTTAGAAATAAGACAACCACACTGACAATAGATTTCAATAGAATTTCAGCCAAATCCAAGGTAAGTGAAATGAGGTAGAAAATGTTGCCTTAAAAACCTTAGGTTCCATATCAGTAACAACTATATTGTTATCATCTTCTTCCATCCGATCAGAGAACTCAGCTTCAAATACAAGAGACCTAGCAGCTAATACCAGCTTGTGAGCATGAAACTTTTCCCTAAACACATTATTTTCGCTAAGAGAGAAAATAAAAGCCGGAGAGCGAAAACTTCATCAAAGTAAATTAATATGGTGTTTTCCATCCTCCCTAGTTTGTTACTTTGATATTGGTTGTTAAATAAGAGCTTGGAAACTTGTATATTATTTATATATATATATATATTTGTGTATACGGAAAATGAGGTAATGTTGAATATTGAATTTCTAAGCTAGGTTTGGAAACTTGATGTATCCAGGTGGAACTACCTGTCGATACTCTTACTTTTACTATGCTAAAATGTTTAAGAAAATAATAAATTTTTGTTTTTAATATGAAAATAGTGTAATAAAAATGAGATTTATTAGGTTAATAAATATGAAATGTGTTCAATATTTGACTTGAATAATTTAATTGTCGACATTTGCACTGAAACAATTTTAAACAAAAGTAGTAGTGCGATTTTGAAAATTGTAGAAATTGAATTAGAAATTAAGTCATAATATAGTTTGAAAATTTACTGAGTCTAATTTTTATTGAAACAAATTGAACTTGCATCTAAATTATACAATAGGAGATAAATCTATTTAAGTACGTAAGGAAAAGTGGAAACTGTTGGCAACATCCCCTCCTGCAACTTTGAAAAATTGTTAAGGATTGTATAAAATGAATTAGAGGATGAGTCTTACATGTATAAAAATATTATTAGGTCTAGCTTCTAAATAAGTAAAGGATGAATTTATCGTAATTATATTTTGCGATTAAAATGTTTTTAAGTGAAGAGAGGTTAGAGTTATTTGGAAGCAACTCTATCCTAATTTCGAAAATTTGTTGGCATGTGTATACAAAAGCATAAATTTTGGAAAATTTGTGGTTGAAAGGTTCAGGAGCATAGTTTCTAAAACATCAAATTGATTTTAATTTCAAATTTTGTGGATTAAAAAATAAATAATTTAGTAACTGCTATTCAAGTAGAGAATTCTATTTCGAATGACTAAATTTTGTGTAATTCGTCGAATGATTAAGTGTTATAATGCAAGGGAACTCCAAACAAAATGATATGTGTCATATATTGTGAAGTTATAATATTAATGTGAAATAAGTATGTGATTGCATGTATGAAATAAATAAATAATAAAACCTAATAAATACAATATTAAGCTCATATATAATCAAAATTAGGCCATAAACTCGAAACTAATATTATTTAAATTCGAACTAAAGTTCGAAACTCGTAATTTTTGTAATAATTTCATCCAAAAATTCTGCTTGCGTAGTCTTCAGTAAATAGTCATAACTTGAGCTCTCAGACTTGAAATCGAGTGATTCAAAGTGCATTTCGAAGTTAAGAGATAACTCTCAGCCCAGAATTATCTGAATCTCATATAAAAATTCATCCCAAGTCGACTAGTCTTCTAAACTTGAAATTTGGCAGCTTGATTAAATTGATTTTAAATACATTTTATCTCATCCGTGCATGTATCACCTGTTCACAAGATACGTAGTATCAAAACTAACAACATCATGAAAGTCAACAAAAGCATCTTTACTTTGAAGATGGATCAAAATAATATTCTTCAACCTTCCATCCATCAAGGTCAAACTAGTGGGAGAATTCACTATCTTTAATTTGCATTTTGCAAAATAGCTTCCCCAAATACTCAGCATCCCCTCTTCAATGATTAGCCTCCTGGATATAATTTCTACAATCTTGTGGTAAACACTCAATTTGACTTAGTCCACTTGACTGAACTTGTAGCAATTTAATTTTCTTGTAAATTGGAAAGACAGCCATATCATTTGCTTTCAGTGTTCTCTTTAACCAATTAGACACATACCAATGTACAGACATTAGTGTTGCCATTTTAGGAATGAGTTCATGAGAATGATTTCTAACTACGTTGCTACCACGCCTATACCATCAGCTCCTAAAACCACGTTCACGCTCGTAAGAAAAGAAAATCTCTTACTTTTCTTCCTCTCGTTAGCTTTGCCATCTTTATCACAAGCTTACCAATTGCATAATTAGCCACATTTGGATTTTTATTACTCAATGACCTTTGTCGAATTTTTTTTTTTGAAATTGATTTTTTATTATAAAAAACAAAAATGGGAGTCGCCATCAATCCTTTTTCATAAGGTGTGATCAGATCACCTCGTAAACTGATCATTTTTAATAAATGACTCAATTTACTAAAACAACGGTTTTGGTCTACAAAATTCAAGAAATGGGTTCGGGAGTTGGTTACGTATGAGGAAGGATTAGCACCATCGTTACGCCCAAAATTGGTACCTAATTAATTACTTGATGTCTTTAGTATCGAAAATTGAAATTTTAAAAAGAACTCAAAATACGATCCCTTATTAATTTTCACGAAAAAGGCTTATTTCAAGTTAATCAAGACAGAAGGATCATGTCCCGTAAGTTAAGACACAATGCCTTAAATCCAGAGAACGAGAATAAATGTTGATTGATCATTACTTAAATCTCATTTTTTTTATTTTAAAGTAAATATTTGACTATCTTGGTTTTAAAAGGAAGCCATATTCTGTAAGTTAAGAACACGACTTTTCTAATTCCAAAATAATGAACATTTGCCTCAGTTTAAAAATTTTCCTTTTTTATACATCGCGCGAGAAACGAACGTAGCACGTAAGGTGACTGCATTTAATTTATTCGGGCATGGTATGAAAACAGAAAAATATGTTTAAATATAGCGTATGATATAATAATAATGAAGTAATGTTGAGTAGCTACATGGGTAGAACACTAGAATAATAAATAATGAATAAAGGAATGCTATGATAAAATCAATATGGCACTAGTAATAAAATAAATAAAATAAAAGAAATAAAAATGTAGTAAAAATAAGATAAAAAAACAATATAATAACAATAATAATAATAATAATAAATGAGTAAAAATGTACAAATATAAAAATGTAACAATCTTATTTTCAAATATAAAAAGGAAAATAATAAATAAATAGATAAATAAATAAATAATAGTAATAAGAATGATGATAATAA
The DNA here is from genome assembly GCA_005393395.2 of Gossypium australe. Taxonomy (NCBI): domain Eukaryota; kingdom Viridiplantae; phylum Streptophyta; class Magnoliopsida; order Malvales; family Malvaceae; genus Gossypium; species Gossypium australe. The sequence goes on from CM016615.1 coordinate 101,719,750, forward strand.
TAAAAACAATACGAACAACAAGTGCATAAATGCAAAAATATATAAGCATTATAATCTTTAAAAATATAAAAAGGGTAAAAGATAATAAGTATATAAATAAATAAATAAAATAATATATATAAAATCTATAAAGGGTCGAAATTAAATAAATAAGGGTTAAGTCGCAGTTTAAACAAAATTAAGGGAAAGATTGTAAAATAGAAAAAAGAAAGGGTAATTAAGGGCCAAAATAAAATGCGCGGAAAGGGACAGGGACTAGATGGGAAATTATTTCCAGTCCCACAAACACGCCATTCATGTTGAACTGAAACAAAACAAAATCCAAATCCCAGGGTAAAAATTAAAAAAGAAAAAAGAAAAAACATGACTAAATTGAAACAGGCCATAAAAGCGAAGGACCAAAGGCGCAAATAGACCCCCTTTAAAAAACACGTGGATCCTAAGGCGGTCAGGTCACGTTTCAAAACGACGCCGTTTTGGGTGTCAGAATCCAATCCCAAAACGACGCCGTTTTGGGAGGGTAAAAATTAAAAAAGAACAAATAATAAACAGGACTAAATTGAAACAGGCCATAAAAGTAGGACCAAAGGCGCAAATAGACCCCCTTTAAAAAACACGCGGATCCTAAGGCGGGTCGGGTCAATTTTTGGGTCATGCTTCAAAACGACGCTGTTTTGGGCGTCAGAATCCAATTCCAAAATGAAGTCGTTTTGGGAGGCTTATTTAAGTTAAAAAAAGGCTTCAAAAAATCATTTTAAAGTGTTTAAAAAAACTTTCTTTTCTCTCTTCTTTCTCTGAAAAGGGGTCCTAGAATCCGGCCAAAGGAGCCGCCATGGCCGTCGGTCACCGGCGACGGTGACCACCGTCCCCGATGGCCGAAAATCACCCAAAAAATATTTTAAAACCTTTTTTTTCATGGAACTCCGATTTGGAGTCAAAAACACCGGACTAAAGCTGAAAACCACCAAAAGGAGGAAAATCTTTCGGTTTCCAAGACCCTTCCCATCGGCTTTGGCTGAAATCCCGGGGGCTCGACAACCTTTTAGATCGGAGGAGGCACTAACGGTGGAGCGGAGATGAAACGGCATGTACGATTTTCTTTTTTATTTATTATTTTTTATTTTACTTCGAGAAATAAAAATAAAAAAATAAAAATAGAAGACTATCTTTTTAAACTTGATATTCTTCTTTTTTTGTTCGATTTTTGTTTTTTTTTTTTAAACTCCTCCCCAAATTATATTGATTGTTGTGGCCTTTATAGCCAATATTACATTGTTTATTATTTAAGTTTTACTACTGTTTTGCATCTGTTCTTGCAAGTTGTCTCTGTCCCTTTATTTGCTCTTTTCTTGCAGGTTGTGGAGTCAACGGAAGGGAGAAAAGAGGCTTCTTTGCCGTTTTGGTACAAGGCAGCAGACCTCGGGCTGCATGTGCGCTGTGGAGGCACATGGAGGGGGATGCGGCGCATGGAGGCTAGGGTTTTCTGTTTTTCTGGAAACTTAGTTTAGGTTTGGGCCAATGGGCCGCCTAGAGTTTTTTAGTATTTTGGGCTTGTAAAAATTTAGACTAGGTTATTATTTTATTTTATTTCTTGGTTTATTCTTGATCGGCCCGGGTAGATTTGGGCATTTACAACTGCCCATCTTTGCTCATTGTCGTGTAACGGGAATGAAGCAAAGACTTTAAAAATGGTCAAATTTGCCTGGTCTTACAGAATCTCGACCTCTTTGGTGCTTCTATTTTTCAAGTGGCTTCATCATATCGCACCGCAACTTCAGGGGTATAGGAATTGTAATTTCAATCTACTCTGCTGAAACTTCAGGGAGATAAGTTTTGTAGCTTGTAGCTTTAGCCTATTCGAGTGCAACTTCAGTGAGATAAGACTTGCTATGGTAGATTTAATCCGACCCACTGCAACTTCAAAGGTATAGGAATTGTCGCTTCAATCTACTCCACTGCAACTTCAGGGAGATAAGATTTAACTTGTAGCTTTAATCTATTCCACTGCAACTTTTAGGGAAATAAGATTTATAGCTTTAATATGCTCTACTGTAACTTTAGGGAGATAATATTTGTAACTTCAATCTGCTCTACTACAACTTTAGAGAGATAAGATTTGCTATCTTCAAGCTGCTCCACTGCAACTTCAAGAAGATAAGATTTGTAACTTGTAGCTTTAGTCTATTCCACTGCAACTTCAGGGAGATAAAACTCGCTATGGCAGATGTAATCTGACCTACTGCAACTTCAGAGGTATAGGACTTATCATTTCAATCTGCTCCACTACAACTTCAAGGAGATAAGATTTGTAATTTGTAGCTTTAATTTGTTTCACTGCACTTCAGGGAAATAAGATTCGCTATCTTCAATCTGCAACTTTAGGGAGATAAGATTTGTAACTTGTAGCTTTAATCTATTCCACTACACTTCAGAAAAATAAGACTCGTTACGGTAGATTTGATCTGACCTGCTGTAACTTCAGAGGTATAGGATTTTTGGCTTTAATATGCTCCACTGTAACTTCAGGGAGATAAGATTCGTAATTTGTAGTTTTAATTTGTTCCACTACACTTCAGGGAAATAAGATTCGCTATCTTTAATCTGCTCCACTGCAACTTCAGGGAGATAAGATTTGTAACTTGTAGCTTTAATCTATTTCATTGCACTTCAGGGAAATAAGACTCGTTACGGTAAATTTGATATGACCTACTACAACTTCAGAGGTATAGGATTTGTGGCTTTAATCTACTCCACTGCAACTTCAGGGAGATAAGATTCGTAATTTATAGCTTTAATTTGTTCCACTGCACTTCAGGGAAATAAGATTCGCTTTCTTCAATCTACTCCAATGCAACTTCAAAGAGATAAGATTTGTAACTTGTAGCTTTAATCTATTTCACTGCACTTCAGGGAAATAAGACTCGTTACGGTAGATTTGATACGACCTACTGCAACTTCAAAGGTATAGGATTTGTGGCTTTAATCTGCTCCACTGCAACTTCAGAGAGATAAGATTCGCCATGTTGACTTCAATCCGTCCCACTGCAACTTTAGGGGTATAGGATTTGTGGCTTTCATTGATTTGTTACACTATTCTTTAAGGAACATAACCTGTAAAATCCATTTCATGGGCCTATATTTATGCTAAGCAATTAGGATGTTATGATCAGAATGAATCAAATATTCTTAATTAGATATGTATGAATGATATTTGCTTGAATGTCGAATGTTATTTTTCGAAAATGATCCCCTTTTCATGCTTAGGTTAACATTGCTCGTTGTTTGTCAAGGTTCTATCACTGATGTATTACCCTGCCTTCTTGTACAGCAAGTATCTTTGACAGAAAACCCGAAGAAATAATAATTTAGATTATTCTTTCCCAAATATTTCCAACTCTTAAAATTTGGTTAGTTTTAACTAATGGTCCTGTTTCGGGTCTCTGTACTATTTAGAGATCTTTAAGAGCAATATGCAGGAATTCTTTTACTTGAATATTATTTGTCCATTAATCGTTATTTCAATGAAAAATGCTAGAAAAAGATCGTAAAAATGGACAATATTGAAATTTGTTGGGAACAAAGCTCGAAATGAATAGATTAATCAAATATAACAAACATTGCTAAGATGAATAATATGAAACTAGGTGCCCCAGATATCGTAGCATGAGCTTCTTTGCATCAACTTCTCGAGGACCCTTTTGAGCTCAAAATATGTTTAGGAAATCCAGAGTACTTCGTTGATGCCCCAATATGTAAAGTTTCTCCTCCTTGTTATTTCTAAAGGAACAAGACTATTTCATGCCCATTCTTTGGTCAAAATTTGAGCTGCCCTTTTCGGGTTTTCAACTCAAAACTCCTTTGGTCTCAAGATGCCCTTTGCGAGTTTTCGCATTTGCCTCTCCTTTTTTTCTTTTTTTTCTTTTTTTAGTTGAAATTCCTCTTAATTGAATCTAAATTCACAAGGTTTGCAAATCTTTGCTATCCATCTCGGTCAAAATCAACGATCCTCTAGAAAACACTTTCTTCACCACATAAGGTCCTTCCCAATTCGACATCCATTTTTCTCTAAAGTCTTTTTGTATGGGCAGAATCTTTTTCAACACCAAGTCCCCATCATAAAACTCTCTAGGGTGGACCTTTTTGTCATAAGCTCTCATCATTCGTTTTTTGTACATATGATCATGACGGATAGCCCTTAGCCTTTTTTCTTCGATTCAACTGATCATATCGAGATTAAATCTATTATGCTTTGTCTAACTTCAGTTCTGACAAAACTCGGAGAAAAAGAATCTCAACCTCAATAGGCAAAACTGCCTCCATTCCATAAACCAAAGAGAAAGGCGTTGCCCTGGTGGAGGTCTTAACAGACGTTCGATAAGTATAGAGGGCAAATGGTAACTTCTCATGCCAACTTTATAAGTTTTAGTCATTTTCCCTGCGATCTTCTTGATGTTCTTATTGGCTGCCTTAACTGCACCGTTCATTTTTTGGCGATATGGTGACGAGTTGTGGTGTTTGATTTTGAACTGACTGTAGACTTCTGATATCGTACTGTTGTTCAAATTCAATGTATTGTCAGATATGAGCTTTTTGGCATTCCATACCGACATATAGTTTTTTTCTTCAAGAATTTGCTAACTGTCGTCTTTGTAACATTGGCATATGAAGCAGTCTCTACCCACTTGGTGAAGTAATCAATGACTATGAAGATGAATCGATGCCATTGAAAGGTTTTGGTGAGATCGGCCCAAAGATGTCTGTGTCCCACATAGAAAAAGGCCATGAAGATATCATAATATGAAGAAGTGATGGAGGCATATGAATTTTGTCTCCGTAAATTTGACACTTATGGCATCTTTTGGCATAACTGATACAATCCCCTTTCATGGTGGACCAATAATACCCAAATCTCATGATTTGTCTGGCTATTGTAAAACCATTAGCATGTGTTCCAAAAATGCCCTCATAGACTTCTTCTAAAATCTTCTTGGCTTCAACGGTGTCCACACATCTTAGTAGCACTTTATCCTTTCTTCTTTTATACAACATCTCCCCATCAAGACATAGTCATTGGCCAGTCTTCTCAACGTCCTTTTATCATTCACGGTCGCCTGATCAGGGTATTCACAACTCTTCACATATCGCAATATATCATGGTACCAATGATGACCATCCTTCTCTTCTTCTTTGATGTTGTAACAATAAGCCAGAGCCTCATAAATACTCATCTGGATCTATTTCACATCCTCTTGATTGTTTACCTTGACCATGAAAGCTAAAGCTGCTAGGGAGTCATCCATATGATTTTCTTCTCGCAGGAGGTAGCAGAAGGTGATATAATCAAATTCCTTAATTAATTCAAGGACCAACATTCTATAATCAATCAACTTGAGATCTCTTGTCTCCCATTCACCCTTGAGTTGATAGATCACTAGCGCAGAATCCCTATATACCTTTAGCATTTTGATTTTGCATTCTATGGCTGCACAGATACCCATGATGCATGCTTTGTATTCTACCATATTGTTCGTGCAATTAAAATCCAATTTACTAGTGAATGGATAATGATCTCTGTTTGGGGATACCAGGACTACCCCGATTCCGTTACCTATAGCGTTTGATGCTCCGTCGAAGTTTAGTTTCCAATGATGACCTTCTTGAGAGTCTTCTTTAGTGGCTGCAACATACATTAGATCTTCATTTGGAACATCAAAGTTCAAAGGCTCGCAATCTTCTAGAGCTCTACTAGCCAGAAAATCTGTTATTGCGCTCCCTTTTATAGCCTTCTGATTCACATAGACTATATCAAATTCGGAAAGTAGTATTTGCCACCGGACCATTCTTCCATTCAAAGTAGTTGATTCTATCATGTACCTTAAATGGTCCAGTTTTGATATGAGCCAAGTTGTGTGGTACAACATGTACTGTCTCAGTCTTCGGGTTGTCCAGATCAAGGCGCAACACAATTTTTCGATTGACGAATATCTTGTCTCACCTTCAGTGATTTTTTTACTGAGATAGTATATCACCATTTCTTTCTTTCCTGACTCATTATTTTGACCAAGCACGCATCCCATGGAATTCTTGAATACTACCAAGTACAGTATCAGTGGTTTATCTGGGCTAGGAGGCATCAGCATTGGGGCATTAGACAAGTAATGTTTAACCTTGTCAAAGTTTTCTGACAATTCTCATCTCATACACATGGATTGTGTTTCTTAAGAAGACAAAACATGGGGTCGCATTTCTCGGTTAATTGTGAAATGAACCGGGCAATGTAATTTAATCTTCTTAGGAAACCTCAGACTTCTTTTTGAATGCACGACAAAGGTAACTCCTGTATAGCTTTGACTTTATCCGACTCAATTTCGATCCCGTTTGTGCTGACTACAAATCCTAGCAATTTTCCTTACCTAGCCCCGAAGGTACATTTTACTGGATTGAGCTTTAGCTGAAACTTTCTCAACCTCAAAAATAATTTCCTCAGGACTTGTACGTGTTCCTTTTCTATTCCAGATTTTGCAATCATATCATCAACGTAAACCTCGATTTCTTTGTGCATTATATCATGAAACAAAATTACCATGGCTCTTTGATACGTTGCTCCCATATTTATCAGTCCAAATGGCATCACCTTATAGCAAAATATTCCCTACATGGTTACGAATGTGGTCTTTTCCATGTCTTCAGTATGCATCTTTATCTGGTTGTATCCCGAGAAACCATCCATGAAGGAGAACAGTGAGTAACTTGTCGTGTTGTCCACTAATGTATCGATGTGAGGCAACGAGAAATTTTCTTTCGGGCTGGCTTTGTTTAAATTCTTATAGTCCACACACATTCGTACTTTCTCATCTTTTTTAGGGACGGGGACTATATTACCTACTCACTCCACTTGTAGGAAACCAGCGTCAAATTGCTTATTGACCTCTTCTTTTATTTTTAGCAGGACGTCGGGCTTCATCCTTCAAAGTTTTTCCTGAACTGGCTCGCATTCTTCTTTTATGAGGAGCTGTTGTAAATGATATCAGTACTTACACCAGGCATGTCTTGATACGACCATGTGAAGACATCTTTGAACTCTTGAAGCAACTCAATAAGGTTGCGGTGATGCAAGCTCTGACATTCACATTTTTCTCTTCTTGTTCATCTCCTAAGCTCATAATTTCTACTGACTTTTTGTGAGGTAAAATATGTCTCTCCTTTTGTTCTATCATCCTTAACAAATCAGGAGATAGGTTACAATCTCAATCATCTTCAAAGTCTTAAGGTTCCTCTAGACACATATCTTACTCAAAAGAAGATTCTGAATCAGTACCAGCTTCGCTCATATCATTGATATCTGGAGACCTATTATAGGAACGAAAAAAGACCAAAGAACAAATGAATCTAAGAATAACTATCTGTGTAGTATGAGTATGAATGAAATGAAAAAAATAGAAGAATACTTGCCAAGTGGGACACAAAGATGCATTGTTTTTATTGAAATAAAAAAATAATGGACATGTTTCTTTTTCACAAAAGGATTCCTATTGCTCCAAAACTTAGAGCAATAGGTGTGTTCTGAATATTACTCTAAAATGGTCCTAAAAACTACAAGGATCTCCTCCATAGTCCAGTTGATCAGAACACTTCCAGGGATGTAGGAACAAATTCTTGATAGGTTTTTTTTTTTAGTTCCTTCTTCAAAGGCACAAACATCTTTCCCTTTCGAAAATTTGATATCTTCAAAGAATTCCAACTCTTTATTATCCGTCAGGCTCCGTACTAAAGTTCTAAACTTGACGCGCTTTTGGATTTTATGAAATTTATTGCATGCAATGAAATGTAATGTTAATGAATGGAAAAGATGAATGCAAAAAGGCGTTGATTCTAGTTCAATTCCATTAGAACAACTTTACTAGAAAACAAGTTTCTTTACATAAAGAGGATACATATACGACCTCGCTTTCACACTCAAAACCTTAGCTTTCCTAAGAAACAAAGCTAATTCTCAGCCCCGATCCAACTCTAATTTGAATTTCAGACTTTGAATGGCTGGGGTCTGCAAGTGGTCAGCCACTTATCGTATTCGGACCAAAGCTTTGCTCATAACGTGGTCCATATCCCTGACCTGCCCCTCTCACAGGCTGTCATCTTTCTCTTGTTGTCTTTTCTTGGACCATATTCGTGCGGCCGTGTTGTCTTCCACTTTATCAAGAAACCCATTTTCCATTACAAGCTCTCTATTTAGCAATCGAACGTGAATCAATACCTTTTTCTATGATGAAAATGTCATGCAATCACAATCAAAGCAAAGCAAAACAAGTCAGTACATCTTGAGCAAGAAATAATAAATAAAGCATCTATTTGGGTGACCACTAGGGGTTCGGTGCGGTTCTACCTAGGGTAGGCTCTTAGGGCTCACTATATGCAGTTCGATTCTAAATTAAGGGTACCTAAACCGGTAGATTCCTCGATCCTCACCCATCATATGGATCGAGTTTAGTTCAGGGGAATACATTTCCCTATGGCTATACGGAGATGAAAATCTCACGAAGACATAGGTACAGATGTATCCCGAAATCGATCCACTATCCTATACGGAGGTGAACACCTCACGAAGGAATAGTTTCTCACTCCCACTTAAAAGGGTATAACCGACCGGTTATGTAATGCAATATGTGAAAATATATCCAAAGACTCGAACCAATAAAGCAAATATATCAAAATGATGTAGACCATAAAAATGAAATGCAATGAAAGGATCGTGAATTTAAACCAAATTATCAATTTTCGACAAAAAAGACAAGAAGTAATCAACTCGTGGCTTGACTCTCTCATTTTGTCCCTAGTTGAGTCGTCAAGCTGTCGAAATCTTTTTTTTTTAAATCAACTTTTTATTTAAAAAAACAAAAATGGGAGTCGCCACCAATCCTTTTTCATGAGGTGTGATCAGATCACCTCGTAAACTGATCATTTTTAATAAATGACTCAATTTACTAAAACAACGGTTTTGATCTACAAAATTCAAGAAATCGGTTCGGGAGCCGGTTACGTATGAGGAAGGATTAGCACACTTGTTACGCCCAAAATTGGTACCTAATTAATTACTTGATGTCTTTAGATTGGAAATTGAAATTTTAAAAAGAACTCAAAATACAATCCCTTATTAATTTTCACAAAAAAGGCTTATTTCAAGTTAATCGAGATTGAAGGATCATGATCTGTAAGTTAGGACACAATTCCTTAAATCCCGAAGAACGAGAATAAATGTCGATTGATCATTACTTAAATCTAATTTTTTTTCTTTTAAAGTAAATATTCGACTATCTTGGTTTTAAAAGGAAGTCATATTCTATAAGTTAGGAACACGACTTTTCTAATTCCAAAATAATGAACATTTGCCTCAGTTTAAAAATTTTCCTTTTTTATACATCGCGCAAGAAACGAACGTAGCACATAAGGTGACATGCATTTAATTTATTCGGGCATGGTATGAAAACGAAAAAATATGTTTTAAATATAGCGTATGATATAATAATAATGAAGTAATGTGGAGTAACTACATGGGTAGAACACTAGAATAATAAATAATGAATAAAGGAATGCTATAATAAAATCAATATAATTATAATAAGAATATTAATTCATGGCATTAAATAAATAAATTAATAAAATAAACGAAATAAAAATGTAGTAAAAATAAGATAAAAACAATATAATAACAATAATAATAATAAATGAGTAAAAATGTACAAATAGAAAAATGTAACAATCTTATTTTTAAATATAAAAAGGCAAATAATAAATAAATAAATAAATAATAGTAATAAGAATGATGATAAGAATAAAAATAATACTAACAACAAGTGCGTAAATGCAAAAAAAAAATATAAACATTATAATCTTTAAAAATATAAAAGGGTAAAAGATAACAAATATATAACTAAATAAATAAAATAATATATATAAGATCTATAAACGGCCGAAATTAAATAAATAAGCGTTAAGTCGCAGTTTAGACAAAATTAAGGGATAGATCGTAAAATAGAAAAAAGAAAGGGCAATGAAGGGCCAAAATAAAATACGTGGAAAGGGACGGGGACTAGATGGGAAATTATTCCTAGTCCCACAAACACGCCCTTCATGTTGGACTGAAACGAAACAAAATCCGAATCACGGGGTAAAAATTAAAAAAGAAAAAAGAATAAATAGGACTAAATTGAAACAGGCCATAAAAGCGAAAGGAACAAAGGCGGAAATAGGCCCCCTTTAAAAAACACGCGGATCCTAAGGCGGGTCGGGTCGGTTTTCAAGTTACGCTTCAAAACGATGTTGTTTTGGGGTTAAAAAGTTTCAAAAAGATCATTTTAAACTGTTTAAAAAAAACTTTCTTTTCTCTCTTCTTTCTCTGAAAAGGAATCCTAGAATCCAGCCAAGAAAGCCGCCGCAGGCCACAGGTCACCGGCGACGGTGACCACCATCTCCGATGGCCAAAAATCACCCAAAAAAATATTTTAAAACCCATTTTTTCATGGAACTCCGATTTGGAGTCAAAAACATCGGACTAAAGTCGAAAACCCCTAAAATGAGGAAAACCCTTCGATTTTCGACACTCTCCCCCGCGGCTTTGGTCGAAATCCCGGGGACTCGACGACCTTTTAGACCGGAGGAGGCACCAACGGTGGCGCGGGGATGAAACGGCAGGTATGATTTTCTTTTTTATTTATTTTTTATTTTACTTCGAGAAATAAAAAGAATGGAAGACTTATCTTTTTAAACTTGATCTTCTTTTTTTTTGTTCGATTTCTGTTTCTTTTTTAAAAAAACAAAACTCTTCCCAAAATTACATTGATTGTTGTGGCTTTTATAGCCAATATTACATTATTTATTATTTATGTTTTGCTATTGTTTTGCGTCTGTTCTTGCAAGTTGTCTCTGTCTCTTTTTTTGCTCTTTTCTTGCAGGTGGTGGAGTTAACGGAAGGGAGAGAAGAGACTCCTTTGCTGTTTTGGTGCAAGGCAGTAGACTTCTAGCGGCGTGTGCGGCTGTGAAGGCACATGGAGGGGGGTGCGAAGCATGGAGGCTAGGGTTTTCAGTTTTTCTGAAAACTTAATTTAGGTTTGAGCCAATGGGCCACCTAGGATTTTTTAATATTTTGAGCTTGTAAAAATTTAGACTAGGGTATTATTTTATTTTATTTCTTGGTTTATTCTTGATGGGCCGGGTAAATTTAGGCATTTACAACCATCTGACCACGCTAAACCCTTTCAGCTTCGCTTGTGATTGGTAAAAACTAAAGCGTCTAAATCTCATTCCTACAGATGGCCCAACAACTATTTCACCATTCTATTTGATTCTCACCAACAATGGAAGCTCCTACATTAGATTGAACAGAGCCGTAAACATGAACCTGTTGATCATCAGGTTCTCCACATTAGTGTTTGAAAGAGAGACACCGTGATTTCCTCCTCTGTTCAAGAAACTATCATCATCAGATAAACCAAATAATTTATTCAATGTTTCACTGACATCACAATTTTGGTTATGTTGTTGACTTGTTAGTTCTGTACATGATTTTGGGTATGTCTAACAGCTCCCAATTAAATTTGAAATGGTGGACGTCCAAACCAACAGTAAACATGATTGGTAGAATCATTTCTTTGGCTTTACCTCTTTCCCAACATCAGCAGCTTCCTTTTAACATTATGAACCCAATCATTATTATTTTATTAATCCATTTACTCCCTCTACCTTTAATCCTTGTTTCTTCACAAAACTGGAATTGTATAATTAAAAAAAATCAAAGAATTTTCTTATTACAATTTTAAAGTAATTAATTAATTAAATTATTAACCAGTCTTTTATACACGTGGCAACACCTGCCACAAAAAGCCAAGAGGCTAAATTCCAACCCGGCCGGCAATTTTTTCAACGCCCCAAAAAATGATGGCCTCAATGACTCCGGCCACCTCCTCTTGAACTTGATGAAACACTCCCTGAGCTTCTGCTTCCATAGAACATATCCGACCAGTAGTTTCCTAAATCATCAGGGGTAAATCTGATAAATGACTCACCCCGCATTTCTTTTTTCATTTGCACTCCGCCGTATGCGTCGTAAAACTCTTTATAGATCGGTATGATCCGTCTCGCCAATGAAATCTTGATATGATCTCGGAGTTTCGGGTCGGGTACGACCCAAGAAACTTGTTTCATGTAAGCTTCTTCGAAAGCCGAATTGAATTTCTTGAAATGGTCGTTCACCCGATCGGCCGGAATCCCAGTCTGATTCTCTGGCAGTGACGCAAGCACTTTGCTCCATCCAATCTTCTCGTAATTCTCAGCGTACTGTTTCACTTTCAGTTCGTGATTTATCAGCCAATCGTCGCCGAGGAGGAATTTCAGGTTCGATTGACGGACTTTTTCGGTGACGTATTGGAGATTATTCGCTAAGAACAAGTAAGAAAGCGGCACGTCCTTGTACATCGCGGCTTTGCCGTCGAGTTTACACAGCATGACGAGGATGAGCCAGGCTACCCGGACGGAAATCGGTGATGAAATGCTCCCCTCGCTGTCGTGGCTGCCGAAGTAAGACTCCGGTAAAGCGGAAGGCACCGTGAACGGCCAATCCGCGAATATGTCGGAGAGAATCCCGCAGTAATCGGCGAGGAAAGAGATGTAATTCATTACGTAGCGTGTTAGAGGGTGGATCCCACCGCCTGGAACCGTCATTTTGGATGAATCCTTCTGAATCGCAGTTTCAAAGTCCATTAACATCGTCCTAACGGTGTCGCCGAGCTTGATCAAGGAGTTAACGGCGGTTGCTCGTACGGCCGACGTTGATTCGAAGCTGAAGATTGATTCGACTTCCGGCCAAAGACCGGAAACTGCTTCGTATAAGTCCAATATACGGAACAATTTCTCTGGAGTTTTCTTGCACTTGGCTACATTTTCCGGGAAACCAAACAGAGCCAAAGCTCCTTCTTTCGAAATTTCAGTGAAACAAGATTCCCTTATGGCAGCCGAAACGGAAAACACTTGATCGCAGAGGAGCCTCTCGCCAAAAAACAGCGTTTTAACCGCCATTTTAACAGCGCTTAACCAGGTCTTGATTTTAAACTCCAGAACCTCCCATTCCATCTTCTGAATCCTCTGAAATGTCAACTCCCTTTCAACTCCGAGATGATAAAGAGCTTCATCGACGATCGATTTCCGAATAATCTTATAAACTTTGATACACTCCTTAGCGTACCCCGCCGATATCATGGCTTCGGCAATAGCTCTCAAATCCGCCATAGCAGCTAACGACGCTCTCTCCACTTCAGGTACCGAATCATTCTCGTTCTCCGACTCTTCTTCTTCTTCTTCTTCTTCTTCAAATTCCGAAAAGCTAGACCTGGAAACCGAGGGCCTGGAAGATGAGTGAGCCGAAACAGATTCTGGGTCGAGATAATCCCGGTTGGACTTCAAAATCTGGTAAAACTCCTTCTGCAACCTTTTCATGGCTGTTTGCATCAGTAGTTGAGCTCGGACGAGTTTCTCCGAATTGGATTGGTGTAAAACCAAGTACTTCATAGCTTTTTGCAATCCTTTAATGGAACCCAGATATTGTCTGGCTTCATCTTTATCGGAGAAAAGAGAAACGAGATTGTCGTCATGCGAGGAGTCCCATTTGGTGATGATGAATTGGGCTACTTCAATGTTCTCCTCCATTAGTGACTCTGAAAAAGTATGGTGGAGTGGAGAAGAAGGCGGTGTCATCCTCGTTGGAGATGGTGATTTGAAGAAAATGCTCCTCATTCCTTTTCTCGGCATTCACAAATAGAGTTTGAGTTTGATATAAAGCTAAAAGACAGTAATTAAGAAAGAAATAAAGTGAAATTTGTTGTTGCAGTGAGGAGTGGAAGAAGAAGAGAGATGTTTGGGTATATATAGAGGGGGAGGGGATACAGAATCCACGCGGTGGGTGATGATGACCGGTTCTGTTTTCAAAAGTCAAATCAGCCAATAGTCTCAAATTACACGAAGCCTCTCCTTGGTTTTGGATAGCATCTGGCCGCTTCTTTATAATATCTTTTCTTGCAAATATTATTCAAAATATTTTTGAGGTTACAAATTGTTTTATAAACCCTTACCCTCCTATCATTTTTACTCTCTTTTTATTTATTTAATAATTTTCTATATATAATTTTTTTTTCAGGTTGAAATTCAAAATTCAAAATTCAAAACTCTAAATTTCAAATTCTAGATCTCAATACTTAAATCTTAAATTTTGAATTCTAAGCTCGAGCTCGAACCTTAAACTTTAAACGAGTTTGAATTCGGTGTTCAAGGTACAAAAATTATTAAAATTTTATATAAATAACATCGAAAAATTTGTTAAAATGTCATTAAATAATTAAAAATAGATCATGAATAATTCAGTGGGAAGGGCCCATAAAATAATTTATCGTTTTATTTACATGAACTTAAATTATGTTATAAATTCTTTTTTAGTTAATATTTGTTATGAAATAAAGAGTAAAAAATATAATATGATTTTTATTGATCAACAGCAATATATGCAATGATTCTCTAAAGATATAACTAATGTTTGATTAATTAAATAAAATTAACAAATAATAATAGACTCATTATAAGCCTAAAATTAACATCAACTTCACACACACAAAATGAAATCACCATTCTCATTAATTTACTCTAAATTTTGATTTATGATCCTCTCAACAATACTGTTTTACTTTTACCATCATACATACTTTAAAAAATACGCATATTGAGCTTAACCTAATAATACTTACAATATTTTTATATATATACTAATCAACCACTCCAATAAGCCTAGAAGAACATTGGTATATGCATGACCACATGATCTCGAATTCCACCATGCATCAATTTGAAAAATTCAACGACAAAACCACAACAATTCCATGCATGGTGACGGCTTTTACAATGGGTTTTTCTTTTTCTGCCTCTGGTTTTGCAGCCATTAATGAAAAAAAAAAAAAAAACATAGAGACAGCTAATAATTAATAAGAATTTCAAACATCGGAGAGGATAAATATAGGAGAATGCCAATGATCTTACAGCTCATGACAAATTTATGTTAAATTGTTGTGTGATGGTCGGAATTCAGATTTTAAACAGTTAACAAAAGTCAGAATACTGGCAACAGATAACAGGATATTTGATCTCATAAGAACATTGGTTTTTGCCCATAAGAATTTACGTTGACCCTTTAAATTCAATTTCTTCGCCCACAATGAAGGGCATTATTCTGGAAGATATTCAACAATGTTACAGCAACAATTTACAGCTAAGCTACTAGCCGTGTTGGTGCTCCCCCTCAACAATAAGCGGCTAGGCCGATTTCTTTTACAAGTTTTTCAACTTCCGTTATACCTTTTAATGGGTTGATATTGATAGAGTAACTAATACAAACGTTAGTTGTTAGTCGTTAGACTGTTAGTCAGTTAGTCGTTAGGCAATTTTGCTGTTAACTGCTTACTGACTCAGTCTATTAATATTGCATGTATCCAGTATTCAAGATGAATGGAAATCAATGGTGTTCTCTTTCTGCTTGTTGTATTTTTCAATCTATCTTGTATAGTTAACATGGTATCAGACGTTTATTAGTTCCTGGGAATTACTTTCGATTCATGTCTCTTTCGTCCAGTCCATCAGGTGCACATTCTGCTACACCAGCGATGACCTCTACTCTTACTGATGCAGTTGTCGATAGCAGGTTCTTATTTATCAAGAAAATCAGTGTTGTTCTTGATGATTCTAACTATTTGTTATGGCGTCAGCAAGTTCTTTTGGCCATCAAGACATACAAGCTTCAACGGTTCTTGGATGCTCATACTGTTCCTCCTCCCTCAATGCTTCCGGATGATGATGGGGTACCTCAAGAAAACCCTGAGTTTGTTAGGTTTGAGCAGCAAGACAGTGCTCTTGCTTCATGGCTTCTGTCTTCTGTTAGTCAGGCAGTTTTATCTCATCTTATCGGTATGGATACTAGTGCTCAAATCTGGAATGCTATTGTTAATTTGTATGGCAGCAAAACAACTTCTAGGTTTATGTTTTATAGGCGTGCCCTACACTCTCAGCGTAAGGGTGACCTATCTATGAAAGATTTCTTAATGAAAATTAAGAGATACTGTGATCATCTTGCTAGTTGTGGAGAGGTCATCAGTGATCATGAACATGTCACTGCTGTACTCAATGGCTTGCAACCCGAATATGAGACTGTCATTACAATCATCACAGCTAGTCCAGTTCCTTACAATGCTCAGGGTGTGACTACCATGTTGCTTGATGCTAAGGCCCGTCAGCAGGTGATTGTGATTGATGTTACTAGTTTAGCTAATATAATGACTAGTCATCTTGCAGATACCAACGAGTCTCCACCTGTCTATCGTCCCTCCTCCAACACTCGGGGTCATGGACGTGGTCGATTATCTCATTCAAGATTTCAATGTCAATTGTGTGGCAAACAAGGTCATCTTGTAGACCGTTGTTACTATCGTTTTGATGCAACGTACAAGAGTGCAAACTACAAACCTCTCCCCCTCCATAGGCCAATGTCTGCTTTTATGGTTCAGGCTCCCACATGGTTCCTTGGTCACCATCTCCTATACCTACTACGAATGCTGCTCCTTAACAAGGCTGGTTTTGTGCACCTGCACCAGCACCTACTTGGTCTAATCCTTTTGTTGCCAATGCTCAACAGTCTGTGAGTGCGTCTGCTTCAGCAATTACTCCTCATCAGGCTCTCACTGCAACTCCTGAGGTAGTTAGTGACAATGCTTGGTATCCGGATTCTGGGGCAACACATCAACTCACTCATTCGACGTCTTCGATGGGTGCGAGCACTTCCTACAACAATCCAGGTAAAGTTTATGTTGATAATGGTGCAGCTCTCCCTGTTTTATCTACTGGTCAGTCTTCTCTTCTCACTCGTACAAGACCATTGTTCATGCGATCTTTACTGTTTGTACCTAGTATAACAAAGAATTTGTTGTCTGTTTCTAAGTTCACCAAAGACAATCAAGTGATCTTTGAGTTCCTCCCTATACAGTGTCAAGAACGTGATCTTAAAACCAAAGAGGTGCTTCTTCAAGGGTCTGTGCAACATGGGTTCTACAAGCTGCATTTACATGGATCAATTTCCAATAGATTGCCTACTGGATCAGCTCACTATTTTTTCACAAGCTCGGATGTTCCTTTAGATGTATGGCATGCTAGGTTAGGTCATCTTTGCACAGCTATACTTGCTAAGGCCTTAGCCAATTGTAATATTTCTCCTGGTTCAAATAAAGATGAGTTTCATTGTGTTGCTTGTCATATGGGCAAAGAGCACAAATTGCCATCTGAGAAATCACTTACTAAGTATACTGCTCCTCTTCAATTAATAGTTGCTGATGTTTGGGGACCAGCACCAGTCCCTTCCAATGGTTTTTACTACTATGTTGCATTCACCGATACATACACACTCTACACTTGGGTCTACTTTCTACATAAGAAATCAGAGGTGTTCACTGTATTCCAACAGTTTCATAGGCAAGCTGAACGAACTTTGGGCTGTAAGCTTAGAGCTGCGCAAATTGATAGAGGCGGGGAGTTTCAAGTCTTAAAGTCGTATTTGACTCATCATGGAATTGTGCATCAGTTTGCTTACCCCTATACATCTACAAAAAATGGCATAATAGAACGCAAGCACAGACAAATCGTGGAAGCTGGTCTCTCTATGCTCGCCTATGCAGCCATGCCCTTAACCTACTGGAATGACACCTTCAGCGGTGCTGTTTATTTGATAAACAGGTTACCTTCCTCTCCACTTGGTCATATTTCACCCTATGAGAAACTGTTTCAAGTTCCACTAACCTATTAGTTCATGTGTGTTTTTGGGTGCATGTGCTTTCCAAATTTACGTCCGTATAACTCACATAAGTTACAGTTTCGGTCAACACCATGTACTTTTCTAGGGTACTCTCCCTTGCACAAAGGATGCCGTTGTCAGGATGCTAGTGGCCGTGTGTATGTCACCCGTCATGCCACCTTCAATGAAACTATTTTTCCATTTCAAACTATCATGTCCAAGCCTGCCCCACAACAACGTACAACACAAACTAGCTCCAGATTGCTTCTCCTATCTCCCACTAAAACTTCCACAACCCTTGTTACAACTATCACACAAGACTATACATTACCTACTACCTCTACGCCTCCTCCCCTTGATCCAATACATACTTCACCAACAAATTCTATTCATAGCATGTCAAATTCTACCCTACCTCCCCAACCATTTATACCAGCTTCTGTCCCCTCTAATACCCATACTATGATCACCCGTAGTAAAGCTGGGATTTTTAAACCAAAAGCCTACATAAGTACTGCACCCAATATTTCTGATGATCTTCCTATTGACATTCATGATGCAATGACCAATGAGTCTTGGAAAGCTGCTGTGCATAGTGAGTTGCATGCTCTTATTCGTAACCACACATGGAGCCTCTGTCCCCTACCTGACAATCGAAGAGCAATAGGCTGCAAGTGGCTTTTTAAAGTAAAGAATAAAGCTGATGGGTCTGTGGGCAGGTATAAGGCTCGTCTAGTTGCCAAAGGGTTTGCTCAGCATGATGGGGTTGATTTTCAAGATACATTTAGCCTAGTGGTTCGAGCATCAACTATTCGAACTATCCTAGCTATTGCAGTTATGAAAGGTTGGGCATTGAGACAAGTAGATGTTAACAATGCATTTCTTAATAGGGAGCTAACTGAGGAGATATACATGAGTCAGCCACCTAGGTTTGAAGAGATAGGTCTGAATGGTCAGAAGCTTGTTTGTAAGCTCAATAAGGCTCTCTATGGCTTAATACAGGCTCCTCGTGCATGGTTTCAAACACTTAAACATTATTTGGTTGGTCAGCTTGGTTTTCATGCATCCAATGTCGATCATTCATTATTCATTCGTGCTACTTCAGCAAGTTAGTTGCTGCTCATGGCGCATGTTGATGAATTGTGATCAAGGGTAGTTCCACCAAGGAGATCGATAATGTAGTGCATCAGCTTCATCTCAAGTTTGCTCTTAAAGACATGGGCAAACTCGATTTCTTCTTAGGTATTACCATTCAACATACGCCACAGGGGCTTTTCTTGAGTTAGAAAAAGTATGTTACTGAGATACTACAGAAGACTGGTATGTTAAAAGCATCGGCTACACCAACTCCCAGGGTGAGTGCTCCAAAGTTAGTTGCTTCTGATGACAGTTTGCCATTTGCTGATGGACATATGTATCGTAGCATTGTTGGAATGCTTCAATATGCATGCATTACACGTCCCGATTTGTCATTTTGTGTTAATAAACTTAGTCAGTATATGAATTCTTCAACCAATGATCATTGGAAGGAAGTCAAACGAGTATTGCGATATCTCCTTGGGACTCTCGATCATAGGCTGTATTTCACCACGGGTTAGTTTAAGTTAACATGCTATTCTGATGCGGACTGGGAGTTGTCTGTTGAAGATCACCGTTCTACCACTGGTTATGTTGTCTACTTAGGACAGAACCCTGTTGCATGGTGCTCCAAAAAGTAGCCTGTTGTGTCCAGGTCATCGTCTGAAGCAGAATACAGAAGCCTAGCTAATTGTGTGTCTGAGTTGCTATGGGTCAAGCAGCTATTGCATGAGCTTGGGATGTCTCTTAGTCAACCTCCGGTGGTCTGGTGTGATAATATCTCTGCTGTTTCAATGGCTGCAAACCCCACACATCATGCCAGAGTTAAGCACGTAGAAATTGACCACCATTTTGTTCGAGAAAAGGTTATCGATGGCACCTTACAGGTTAACTATGTTCCCTCTGAAAAACAAATAGCAGACGTTCTCGCCAAGCCCATTACTCTCAAACAGTTTGTCAGCTTTCGCAGTGCTCTTCGAGTTTGGTCGAAAGATGAAGTCCTTCAACAAGAACAAGAAGCTCAAGGAACTGGGAAAATGATAGAGTAACTAATAGAAACGTTAGTTGTTAGTCGTTAGACTGTTAGTCAGTTAGTCGTTAGGCAGTTTTGCTATTAACTGCTTACTGACTCAGTCTATTAATATTGCATGTACCCAGTATTCAAGATGAATGGAAATCAATGATGTTCTCTTTCTGCTTGTTGTATTTTTCAATCTATCTTGTATCTTGTATTGTTAACATATATTATCTCAAGTTGAGGAATTTTTTTCTTATAACTTTTTGAAAAGTCAAAATATTTGAGGCAACGAGTTCAGTAGAGCAAGAGTATCTCATCAGATCAAACTAGGCACATGACTATCTACCAAAGAGATGTAAGCATTCACATTTGGTAGGTTTTGAATCCTTGCCCTTTAAATGAAAATAATGGACAAGTATACTACCACTTAATCAACTAATCAA
Source organism: Gossypium australe (assembly GCA_005393395.2). Classification (NCBI taxonomy): domain Eukaryota; kingdom Viridiplantae; phylum Streptophyta; class Magnoliopsida; order Malvales; family Malvaceae; genus Gossypium; species Gossypium australe. Next base: position 101,740,154 of record CM016615.1, read on the forward strand.
ACTCATAATGAACTGGGCCGAAACTTGGAGCTTTAAACACACACTCATAACAATCCAAATATAAAGTGACACAAACTCAAAAAAATTAAAAGAAATAATATAATTTTTTGCTCCCAAACTTGACAACTAGATCCATTTTGGTACTTATACTTTTTTTGTCAACTTTGGTACTTGAATTTGACAATTAAATTCATTTTGGCCCTAAGAAAAATATAAAAATTTGATGACATTACACTCTAAAATTGCACCACATCATCACTTGAAAATTATAACATTTATATAAAATTTCAAGTGATGACATTGTACAAGATTAGAGTGTCTTACACAGTGTTCTAATATATTTGAACTAGTCAGACCCTTGTTTTCTGATTCGATCAATTCAACTCTCAGGCCAACACTAAATAAATATAATTCATAAAATAAAAAAATTAAACCTAGTCAATTATTGGTTTTTGTCCCAGTTTTTATTTTTATTTTTACCAACTTAGAGTAATTTTTGATTCAATCTGTTCAAACTAGTATATTGATCTATTCTTGATCTGACTGACCAATCCAATAATATTCTAAGTACATTGGTCACATAATCAAATATTAACACAATCTAAAAAAATAATGAATTTAGTTGTCAGATTCAAATATTAGAGTAAACCATATATATAGATATTAAGATAGATGTAATTGTAAAATTTAAAGATAAAAAATGATAGCAGACCTTTTCCAATTTCTTCCCGTTCAGCATTTCTTAATCGATCTGCCCGATTCATAAAACTAAATTTCAATATTCAGTTGACTTGGCGAGAGAGAGAGAGAGAGAGAGAGAGAAAAAGGTTCAGCAGGGGGCAACAATAATAATTGTAGTTTGACTTTAGGGTTTAGTTTGATTTTTAATAGATAAATAATATTTAATTCATTAACAAAGGGTTATATTCTGTTTTCTTAGTAAATAAGAGCCTCATACGTTAGTTAATCACCGTAAGACATCTTATTAATAATTAACCAAAAAAATATTTTTCGAAAAGCAAATAAAACTTATTTCCAGTTTTAATTGAATTTTTTATAAAAATATTTTTTGGGTAGAAATTTTTTTTGGACTAATTGATAATAAATCTTTTTATTTTTTGTGTTGAGGAAAAATAAAAGAAAAGAGTAAATAAGAAAAGTTACGAAGCATTTTAACCTTTTTGAAGTTTAGTGCCGTCACACTATCAGCACCTAAAAGCTTTTTCTTTAGCAATCAGTTAAAATGAAAATTTTACATATTAAGTCATTGAATATTTTAAATCATTATTTTAAATCATCACATTTTAATTTGGTATCGCCAATTTATCAGGCTGCATTGACAGGACACTGTAACAAATATACCATTTTGATAAATAATCTCATGGGTATATTATTTAAGCTATAAATTATTATTTTTGTATTACTGAGGTAAAAAAGCCCACAATGAAGATTTAAAATTCGTATATTGACATTGTATTTTTCTTATTTCACAAGAAATTTTAAAAAATGAATATCTGTAGAAGCCCAAATCCGTCTAGCCCGTTAAACCAACCAAATACCCATTACAAATCAAACCCAAATAATGATCGGCCCAAAAGGCCCAAAAAATTATTTTTTCAGATAACTAGGGTTTTCAACCCTAGCGCCGCAAGCCCCATGTGCGCCCCAACGCACCACGCCTTCTGGCCTCCACCACCCTCGCGCATGCTCCGTCCACTACCGCGCCCATACCTGCGAAAACAGACAAAGCAACAGCAAAAAAACACAATAGCAAAAGCAGTTGTACTATATTTTCTAGTGACTGTTCGGCTATAAAAGCCGAAGAAAAACAATGTAAAAAGACCTTTTTTTTGGAGCAATCAAAAAAACAAAAAAAGCAGAAATCAATTCAAAGCAATAAAGACAGTAGTAGATCAAAATCTAAAAGGTCGAAAACGGAGTAGTAGCTTCCGAAGGTATATCTTTATTTTTATTTTTATATTTTTTATTCAAAAAGATATACGTATATATATAGAGAGAGTTAAATAAATAAAGCAAAAAAGGGGATAAGAACTCACCCTCGTGGACGGCGCGATCCGCAACCAGGAGGCCCCTTCCCTTTCGAGACCCTAGCAGAACAAAAAAAAAAACCCCCTCTCCTTAAAAAAAACACGACAGAAATGGGAAAGAAGGAAGGAAGCAGCCCTTTTATATGATGGCCCGAACGACGTCGTTTAGGGCCTAGGCTGATGGCTCCAAAACGGCGTCGTTTCAAGTCACCGACCCGCGACCCGACCCATTAACCAGAGGGTCCGCGCGTTTTCGCCAATTGGGATAATTTCCCTTCCGATCCTTTCGCATTTTCGGCTTTTGAAATTAGGTTTTATGTTATTTCAATTTTAGCACTGAACTTTCGCGCCGTTTCTAATTCAGTCCTCGATTGATTGTTGCACTTAATAAATCGGGTTATTGGTCATTTTAGTCCCTCGTCCTTCACGTGTTTTGATCTGACCCCCCTTTTCTCTTTTATGTTATTGCGAATTGATCCTTATTTCAGTATTTTGCAATTATTATTATTATGTTATATTATTATTACTATATTATCATCATTATCATATTATTATTATTATCATATTCATAACTATATTATACTAATATACTGTGCATATATATAAATTACATATATTGTATATTACTATTTTATTTTTATTTTCACTACTACTATTTATATTATTATTTCATATATTTTGTATTGTTACTATCATTATACTACTATTATTATATTTTATTATTATTGCATCTATGCTAGCACATTGTATATATTTCGTGCCCCCCCCCCTTTTTTATTACTATTATTATATCAATATTGTCATTATTAGTTCATTATCTTGCTATTGTTATTATTATATTATTGTATTGTACATATTTTATATTATATTCTGTATCATTACTAATACTATTATTATATGTTGTTATTATACACATTTTGACATACCAATTACCATACTATTATTATTACCATATTATTATGTTATATATTTTGCATCACTATTATTTTTATTATTATCCTACTACTATTATTATTATTATTATTATTATTCTTGTTATTACTATATATTATTATATTGTATATATTTTACATCATTAACATTATTGTATTTACTATTATCTTTATGACTACTAACACCGTTAGTTTTTATCTATTGATATTATTTTAATGTTTTTTGTCTTTATTATCGCATCTCTTACTATTATATGTTGTTAATCTCTCGTTTATGTCATTTCATGTGGATCGACCTTTTAAAATCACAACCTGACATTCTACTTTAATTTCACGAAGAGGGGTTTCATAAGGGTACCTCGTGAGTTTGGGAATTCAATGAGATCGTGCCCAATCGTGCTGGGTGTGATTTTCTGTTTGACCAAATGAACGAATATCCTTTCAAAGTGGCGACCATCTGTTTTGGAAAATTTTGGAGACGATCTTGAATTCAAGGACTTAGGTTATCATGTCCAATCATGCTGGATGTGAGACTCTACTCTTTCGAAACAAGGGAAGCTCGATGTTCAATCAAATTTTTAAAATAAAAAATAAAATAAAATAAAATTTTGAAATCTTTTCGAACTTTTCGATACTAGGACATTGATTAATCAATTTGGTACCAATTGTGGGCGTGACGAGGGTGCTAACCCTTCCTCGTACGTAACCGACTCCCGAGCTCGATTTCTCAAAACTTCGCGGACCAAAACATTGTTTTAGTAAACCAAATCGTTTTATTAAAACAAAAAGGTGATCTGATAAGGTCGGTGGCGACTCCCGTTTTATTCGTTTTCAAAACCCAAGTCCAAGTCCGATTCCCGCCCTTTCAAAAGGGATGGTTTCGACATATATCTTTCTCTTTTTTTAATAATTTACTGTTATCGTTATACAACATTTGTAACTCTCTTATTTTACTTTATGAAATCTAAAATTCCAATAAATACCTATATTTAAAATCACATGTGATTTGATTTGTCAAATTACCTTAGTTTGATTTGTCGAAAATATCAAAAAAAAAAAAAGGAAAATTAGAGATTGATTAGGTTGAGTAATTGTAGTAATCAAACTGACGAGACCGTGAGTCAATGTTTGAAAAACAGTGAAACGACCCAGTATTTAATCAATAAACTAATAATAATCATTATTATAAACTCAATTATTTGATTTTCAAGTCTCAATTGCTAAATATATAATGTGTAATTCCTTCCTTTTGGAGCACAAAACTTTTGGTAGGTTGAATATGTCTAAAACCCACATCATTATAGCAATATATTTTATTAGATTATGTTATCACTTGAATATTAAATTAAATTATTTATTGATAACTCATATTAAATTAAATATAACTAGAATGTTTTGCGGGGGCTTCATTTATTAAATATATAATATATATATATTTATTAAAATAATTAATATGAATTACATCCTAAACTTTAGTGAAGTAGAAGAATCAACATGTATAATAATAGAATAACTTAAGAGAACACTTACAACAAAGAGATTAATTACTATTATTGATGATGAATTTTTTTAAAAAAAAAATATTATGACAAAGAAGAAAACAATAATCAATTTAAAAAATAAATCACTATTTTATCTTTCAATATCAATTTTCTTTTTATAAACCACAAAATTAAGTTGGTATTAGCTCACTACTCAATTAACCATTTTGTTAATTAATAAATAAACTAATTGGACATGTGGTTAGCTTTATATCTGGGTTTGTTTAGTGGTCCATTGCTTTCAAACTACAAAAAAAACACATGTTGAATTGTTTAAGTATAATATTTTATTTCAAAAAAATGTTTTAAGTATGCGTTGTTTAATAGTTTATTAAAAATTTAATTATATATTGTAAGTGATAAAATAAAGAGAGAGAGAATAATATAATTAAGTTTGCAGGCCTCCAACCCCAACACCCAATTCTGCAATCAATTTTCAAAGAGGAGACCAAAAAAATGAGAAAAAATTAAAAAGTCAAACAAATCATGGATATTGGAGTGATTTATTAATTGAATTCTAAAATTTTAGATTCAATTTTGAATTTTTATATAATATTAAATCTTAAATAAAAGATTTGAAAAGTTGATTTAGTATATGTTTTTTTTTTTACTGATATATGCATTTAAAGGATTATATGAAATAGTGACACATTGTCATCTGTATCCATGTTTTAATATATTTATACCAAATCAATATTTTCATCCTGAATTTCAGCATTTTCATCCTGAAAAAAATCAAATCCAAATTAAAATCTTGAAATTCAGGATAAGAATATTGATGTGGCATAAAACTATTAGAAAAGAGATAATATCTCTGTTTCATACAATACTTTCTCTTGACGTGTGATTGTATTGAGTTAAACACATTTAAATTTACCCAGCAATAACATCATAAATTACAAGACATGAATATCAAACATTAATGGATTCCCTCTTCCTATGCCCATCTTAGCAACACGGTCTAATCAACGTGCAAAAAACAAATGATACATACTCGAAACAAGGCACCAATGCCCTGCACCATTCCAATAGCCACCTAAAACAGGAAAAGGTCCAAGGGTATTGCGCCCAAGCTTTGTGATGATTCCAATCGAATCACTTTCAAAAGTGCAAATAAAAAAAAATCCAATGATACAAAAATATTCAAGGTTGACTTTTGAATTGAAAATACACTTTTTTGAAAATTTGATGAATTATATAGGATCAAATTAGTAGAAGGATTAAATCTAAAAAAATACATAATATATGGTTTTTCTATTGAATTTGACCAAGCCAAAAAAATGTATATCACTGATGTACAACTTCAAAAATGAAATTGTGTCAGGAAATGTATATTTTGTGGTCAAGGTTTAGCCAAAACTTTGAAAATTATAATTTATATTTTCTAGAATCATTAGGAAATTTTTTTTTACTTAAATACGTTCTCTTTTTCAGTTGGCGAATTCTAAAAGTAAATGATTCCGACAAAAAAATAATCTATAGCTTGAAAACGACATCTCCATTTATTTTACGTCGTCAGAAACTAAAATCAAATCATATAAATGCAAAATATAAATTATTAGGTTCAAACGTGGCATAAATTATTCACCGTCTTAAAAATTTTAATTTAAATCTTTTATAATTTATAAAATTTTATATTAGTAATAATAAAATAAAATTTTAATTCTTAAAAATAATTAAAAATTAATTTAATTCTTTAAAAATTATAAAGACATAGAATATTAAAATAATAAAATTATATTTTTAAAAGTAAATATATATATTTTAATTTCGACCCTAAAAAAAATTCCGCTTTTAGTGGCGTAACCAAATCAAAGTCATTGAAACAACGTTTCTTTTATGTGTGATATTTGAGTATGATATAATTTTAATATAGTATTTGAGTTTTTATCTAATGTAATATATGTATTTGATAAGAAAGTATACATTTTAGTTTCAAAAGGTAACAATATTAACTTTTCAGTGTTTAATTTAAGTTTTAAGATTGATTTAATGAAAATTTATAATTAATTAATAATATTAATAACTAACTTTCATTAACTCAACCCTAAGGTAGCTTTCGGTATGATAAAAAGTAGTCCCTTTCATAAAATATTAATCATTTGGAAAGTGATTTTAACATTTGGTATGTCAAATTTTATTTATTTTACTTGGAATTTAACTTTTCCTTACGAGTTACTTTATCATGAATATGATAATGTGATTCTCATTATAAAAAGTGAGAAAGTTACTTCCCCTTATAGATGGGAAAGTTAAAAAAAAAATTGAGACAAAATTAACAATATTTTATATTGGTTTAGGGTATTAGTCTATTAATAATTTGCCTCCTTCCTACTACTTGATTTTCTCTATTAGTTCAATAGATTCTTTGCAAGTTTGGTTTTTTTCCCTAATTTTTTCCTAGCTACGAATTTAATTTAGCAATTGTATTTATATGAAATACTTATTAATTTTTTTTTTTGTAGAATATGAATAGAATTGTTCCATTTAAGCTGTGTAGAAATTGTAATCGCCTATGGTTATACATTCTTATGATTTAATTATTTATAGTTTTGCTTAAATCAATAACAAGAATCAACTATTTTTTTACTATTAATATGGGTTAGCCTTTAACTAAAACAAAATGTGATTTCAAGTATTTTTTTAAATTTAAAGTATCTATAACTACCATAACCACTTCCCAACCTTAAATAAGAGGATAAACGAGTTTATTTTATAGAATATCTTTAACTCCCATAACAACTTCCCAACCTTAAATAAGAGGATAAACACACTTTAGCACGTTTGAACCCATGTCCTCCTACTTTAGCAACAATGTTGATGTCAACCAAGCTAAGATACAGTCTACCAAAACAAGTTTTTTTTATATCCATAATTTTATATATGCATTATTATATTTAGAAAATATATGCAAGACAACTTTGAAACAATTTTGCTTTCAATTAAAATTAAAATTTAAAAATTATCAACTAAATTTTATTATAAAGTATTTAATCCAAATATTTGTTAAGAATAAAGTTTATTATACAAATTAAATATATGAATATCTTATTTTATTTATTCAGGGTAAATTTATAAATTACCATCACATTCCTAGCCTGATTAAGTAAATTGCAAATTATCGGAACGATGCTTCTGGACATAATTGCAATTACTTGAGCCTAATTCATATGTCTGATTGGTCTCACTGTTAGCTCAACAAAAGTTCGATCGAATTGCATTTGAATTAGAAGAAACTTCTACAACTTCGTAAATAATTTAATTGAGTCTATTTATTCGATATGGAATTAAATTAGGCAGTCGTGAGAATTGTTCAACTAGATAAATAGATTAAAAAATTTCTTGAAAATTTAATTTGGAAAATCTCGGTGATTTTTGGAAAAATTAATTTTTATCAAGTAAAATTAAATTAATCAAATTAATTAAAATAAGTATGATATTCGTAACATCCCAAAAACCGGGTTAGAAGAAATTGCGTTAACGAAACCAAGAGTGGTTATGTCTTGATTTTGAGTTAGGATTTTGAAAATTTTGCAAAGTAAATTGATTTTGTCTAGTGCTTAAGTGTTTTGGATGTGTGCCTAAGGTCTTGTGTTCAAATCCCTTCTTTGGAGTTTTGTTGTTTTTGTCTTAACCTCTATCCTTGATCATCTGGCATAAATTCTATTTCCAATCAACAAATGTCAAGAATGAGTTTATTGGTTTAATAGTTAAGCTTCTGTGTACTCTCTGCTCTAATGTTTGAGTCCCTACGAAAGCGGTAAGAAAAAAATGTATTTTTTATGTTGCCTTGTAAAATTATTCTATTTTATTTTAAAATAACTAAATTCTTTTTCAAAACTTCCTTTTTTTTTAAAAAAAAACGTCTATTCTCCTTCTCTTTCTTCTCCTTCTTCTTTTGGATATTTTTGTTTTTCTTTCTGATAACTCTGCAACTGGCTTTGTCGAAGAGATTGCATATTTCGTTGCTTTGACAGAAAGGTTAGCGACGTAAGTTTGTTGTCAAACTTCTGCTAATGTTTGCTCTTGTTCATTATTTATTGAAACTGAAATTGTTCTGCTTGTTTTGTCCAATTTAGTTTTTGAGGGTTCAATTGGTTCTCTTTCTTAGGTGAAGAGATTGCATACCAGGATTCTCCATTGATTTAAGTACTTGTACTGTTGGATACGAGCAAAGGTAAGCGTTGAAGTTCAATTTATGCTTTGCGTCGAAAGTTTTCGACGAAACTTTGGTTGTAAATATGTTAGATATTGAAATGGTTACAGAAATCATTTGCTTGAGGTTTGATTATCATTTTAGGGTTGAGAACTCATCTTTGTTGCTTCTGCATCGAATCCGTTACAAGTTTGTAACGGAAACCCTAATTTCTACTAATGTCAAAAGTCAAAATCCATGGCTATTAACTTCACATGGCCATGTGCCAGACCATGTGGTTGGTTGTGTAACTCACTGTTTTCGAATTAGAGTCACATGGGCCAGAAACATGGCCTTGTGCTAAACCATGTAGACCACACGGGCCAACCACCCAGGCCGTGTGAATCCACACGGGCGTATGGACCAAAAATCAAGATTTGTTCCCTAGGGCCATAATCGTCTTTTGAATCGAACGTAAGCCTACTATGGGGCAATTTGATCTGAAACAAGCTATAAAACTTGATATTTGATGATCGATTGATGTATAATCTATTATCTATACATATGTCTGATATGATATAAGCTATATAAGTATGATCTGTTAGCGTATAATGTGCTTTTATTTGGGACATGTTTAAGATATGTAATTTATTCAGGTATGATCTATGTTTTGTTAATTTTGATGATTCGTTTCTATGTTACTAAGTTGGATGAGAACATGTGGTATCCGAATATGTTGTTGTGTCTGATACTAATTCTAATATATAACCATGCATGTGACTTCACAACAAATCTGATATGATTAATTAAGATTTGATCAACTTGACCTACAAAGCATGAAATCACATACCTTTTGTTTCTAGAGTGTAACGAAGTTGGGTAGGATGTTTTCTAATGTCTGCATTCTAGATTTCAGAAAAACACCACATTGACATAATCATACATCTTTTTTTTTCTGTTATACGATTGTTATGAAAATTTCTGTAAGACTCTGATTTTTCTACTTTGGTTATAAGTTTGATACGAAATTTACTACATCCTCTGACTTGTATATTATGTTTTGTTTAATCTCTATATGAGTTTAGTTATACACTGAGCTTCATAGCTCACCCTTTTGTTTTATCTATCTGTTCATGTAAACCTCTGACTTAGGACCGGACGGAGTGTAGGAGCTCAGATTGTTTTTGTACTAAATGTCAACGTGGTGAAATTCGTAATTATTTGTTTTGATCTTTTGGGTTTGGAATCTATTTCTGAGTTCGTTCTGGGTTTTTTCTTAATTCGTCAGTAATTGGTATTTTTCAACGTGAGACTACAAAATCACTTAAATAGACAAAATGGACTTCAATTTTCAAAACTAAAACTCCGAAAAATGTTTTTTGATGCAAATTAAATAATTTCTAGAAGCGAACAAATAACTTTCTAATAACTATTTGCGAAGGTCATATTTGCTATATATTTACTGAAAGCAGTTTTCCAAACGAGTTGATGTAATTTCTTTAAATTCGGTCATAACTTCTAGGCCAAGTTTGATGTGTTACAATATTTTTAAAAATTAATTTTCAAGTCAGACAATTCGCCTAATAGGTAATTGAACTTGAAAATTAGACCCGAGAACCAAAAACTGAGATCGAAACCCAAAATTGGTTAAACCAAACTCAATGTATGAAATTGATGAGTCGGATCGACCGGGACATCATTGGCCCGAACCGAACTGACATCAGCCAAACCGGGTGTCGCACTAGCCCTGCATGCGAATGTCTAGCCGATGGTGCCCTGGCAATGGCAATAAGCTATTCGAACAGCCTGTTGAGGGTTTCGACCATGCAAACGCCTAGCTGAGAGATGTTGCACCTCGTACGACTGGCCATGCAAACGACTGGCCCGAGTAGGCACCTTTGTCGAAACAATTTTTTTTGGAAAAACGGGAATCGATTTGGTTTTGAAAATGAAAATAAAATGGGAGTCGCCACCGATCTTTATTAGGTGTGATCGGATCACCTTCATTTTAATAAAACGTTTTGATTTACTAAAACATTTTTTTTTGGTCTACGAAATTTGAGAAAACGGGTTCGGGAGTCGGTTACGTGTGAAGAAGGGTTAGCACCCTCGTCACGCCCAAAATTGGTACCGAATTAATTAATTAACGTCTTAATGTCGAAAATTTGAAAGGATTTTAAAATACGAATCCTTTAGGAAATGTTTGGATAATTCGAATTGGATATCGAAATTCTCTTGTTCCGAAAAGATGAAATACCACATCCAGCACGTTAGGACACGATGTTTCAACCCTCGATACCAATATCATTTCATGATCTCCAAAATTCATGCATTGCAATTTAAAAAGGGTATTCCACTATTTGGCCACATCAAAGAACCGAAACCCAGCACGATTAGGCACGATTCCTCGAGTTTCTAAATACAGAACATTGCCTTGGTTTAGAAAATCTCATCTCAAAATAACAAAACATCACATCCAATGCTTTAGGACACGATATTTTGAGTTTCCGAGAATAAGCTTCTTGTTTAAAAATGTACTTGTTTTAAAAGGATATTCGTTTATTTAGATTAAACGAGAAAAAATCGAAACCCAATACTTTAGGGCACGATTTCTCGAATTTCTAAACATGGAATATTGCCTTTGAGAACGAAAGCAATTTTGTGTCGGGCGAAAGTTGATGTAATTCAAGTTTATAAAAATGAAAAGAACTAAATCATGATATTAACAGGTATAATAATAAACGAATAGTGCAAATAATAAGAAGAAAATGAAACTAACAAATTATGTAACTTAAAAGATAAATAGGTAAATAATAGGATAAAGTGACAAAAGATAATATGACAATAAATAAGAGTAATAAAAATAAAAGCTTTAATGGTAAACCGATAAATAGGTAAGTCATATATACGGTAGTAAAATAATAATAGTAGTAGTACTACTAATAATAAAAATAATAATAATAATGGAATAATAATAGAAATAATAATAATAATAATATAATAATAATAATAATAATATGACACAATAATAAAATAATAATAGAAATAAAATGATAAAATAAGAAATAATAATGACAAAATAATAATGATGATACTTAAAATAAGAAATAATAATGACAAACTAATAATGATGATACTTGAAAGAAAAATAAATAATAATAGTAGTAATATAAGAGTAATAAAAATAAAAGCTAAATGTAAAACCGAAATACATATATACGTAGTAAAATAATAGTAGTAGTACTACTAATATAAAATAATAATAATAATGGAATAATAATCGAAATAATAATAATAATAATAATAAATAATAATAATGACAACATAATAAAATAATAATAGAAATAAATGATAAAATAAGAAATAATAATGACAAATAATAATGATGATACTTAAAATAAGAAATAATAATGACAAACTAGATGATGACTTGAAAGAAAAAAAAAATCATAGTAGTAATAATATAGTAATAAAAAAATACAAACATAGCATAGTGATAAATAATAAAAAAAATATAATAGTAATAATAAAATATAAACAATAATAATAATAATAAATAATAATAATATGATTTAAAGGAAAACAGATGAATAAATAAATTTTTAAGCAATCTAAGATTATATTGAACTAAGAATAAAAGGAGGCTAAAATTGCAATAAATCAAAAAAATGAATAAGGACCACCGCGTCATGCGCATAAAATAAAGGGGACCAAATGGGTAAATAATCCATCCCTCAGATGCCCAGCTTTTAGCTCGGACCGAATCAAAAATGAAATAAAATAAAAGGGCCAATCTAAAAAAATAGAAAAATGCTAGATGGGAGCTGATCGAATGGCGCTGCAAAAGAGAAGAACCCATAGCGCAAATATCCCTTTTGAAGGAATATGCGCAACACATTTGGATTAAAGCAGCGCCATTTGCTTATTATTAAAGTCAAAAAAAAAAGTTTGTTTTGCACTCATTTTGAGTGTTTCTGGAGAAAAGAAAAAAAAATCAAAACCCCATTCTCTCCAAAAACAAAACCCAAAAAAGGCAGCCCTCTTTCTCCCCATTTCTGCCCGACGATCGACCTTCCTTCAGCTGCTCATGCCACCGCGTATGGTGGCCGACGGTGCGCAAGGCCAAGTTCGTTTTCTTTCCTCTTTGCTCTTCCTTTTTTATTTCATTTATAAAGTTTTTAAAAAAATAACAGTAAAATAACAAAAAATGAAAATGAAATCAACCTTTTAGCTTTCTATTCTTGCTTTCAATTTCTCAGTATTTACATTCAAAATCTCTGTTTTTTTGGTATTGATTTAAAAAAAGGGAAACCTCGCTCTACAAAATTTTTAGAATCGGCTTTTATAGCCCTTTTTACACGATTTATTTGACTATTTTTATGCTGTCTTTTCTTGCTTTTGCAGGTGCAAGTGGAGCAAGTGGCCAAGTGGTGATGGCCGGTGGCCGGTGGTGCTGCAGGTGGCGTCAGAAGTCAAGGGTCAGAAGAGGGGCGGTGGCTAAGCTAATTTAGGGCTTTAGAAACCCTAAATATTTCTGAAAAACTTTAATGTTTTGTGCCTGTTAATGGGTTTGTAATGGGCTTGGGTAGGTTTAGTTGTTTTAGGTGTAATGAAATGGGTCTGGTTGGGGTTTTATTTTGTTGTAGGTTTGGGCTCCGGTTTTTTAATTGGGTTAAATGGTCCCCGGGCAATTTGGGCCTTTTACAGCTTCCCCTCTTTGCTCATTGTCGTGCAACGGGAATAGATCAAAGACATAAAGAAGGACCAAATTTGCCCGGTCTTGCTGAGTCTTGACTTCTTTGGTGCTCCTTTTCTTCAGATAGCTTCATTCCAGTCCACTACATCTTGTTGCTTCGATCCGTTTCACTACAACCTTAAAAGATGATATTTGTAGTTATAGTAGATCTCACCAACTGCAACTTCAGAGATATAGAATTTGTCGCTTTAATCCGCTCCACTGCAAACTCAGGGAGATAAGATTTGATTACTTCGATCTACTCCTGCAACATCAGGAATGCCAGACGCCTTAACTTCAATCTGCTCCTGCAACATCAGGAATGCCAGACCTGCTATCTTCAATCTGCTCCTGCAACATCAGGAATGCCAGACCTGCTATCTTCAATCTGCTCCTGCAACATCAGGAATGCCAGACTTGCTATCTTCAATCTACTCCTGTGACATCAGTAATGCCAGACTTGCTATCTTCGATCTGGTTCTGCAACACCAGGAATGTCAGACTTGCTATCTTCAATCTGCTCCTGCAACATCAGGAATGCCAGACTTGCTATCTTCGATATGCTCCTGCAACATCAGGAATGTCAGACCTGCTATCTTCAATCTGCTCCTGCAATATCAGGAATGCCAGACTTGCCATCTCCAATCTGCTCCTGCAACATCAGGAATGCCAAACTTACTATCTTCGATCTGCTCCTGCAACATCAGGAATGCCAGACCTGCTATCTTCAATCTGCTCCTGCAATATCAGGAATACCAGACTTGCTATCTTCGATCTGTTCCTGCAACATCAGGAATGCCAGACTTGCTAACTTAAATCTGCTCCTGCAACATCAGGAATGCCAGACTTGCTATCTGCGATCTGCTCCTGCAACATCAAGAATGCCAGACTTGCTAATTTCAATATGCTCCTGCAACATCAGGAATGCTAGACTTGCTAACTTCGATCTGCTCCTGCAACATTAGGAATGCCAGACTTGCTATCTTCGATCTGCTCTTGCAACATCAGGATGCCAGACCTGCTATCTTCAATCTGCTCCTGCAATATCAGGAATGCCAGACTTGCCATCTCCAATTTGCTCCTACAACATCAGGAATGCCAGACTTATTATCTTCGATCTGCTCTTGCAACATCAGGAATGCCAGACCTGCTATCTTCAATCTGCTCGTGCAACATCAAGAATGCCAGACTTGCTATCTTCGATCTGCTCCTGCAACATCAGGAATGCCAGACTTGCTAACTTCGATCTGCTCCTGCAACATCAGGAATGCCAGACCTGCTAACTTCAATCTCAGGAAGACTTCAATCCTCGATCTGCCCCACTAGGGGATAATATTTGAAATCTTTAATATTGCTACATCGTTCTCTGGGGAACCCGTCCTGTAGAATTAGTTTTACATGCTTATGCTTATGCAAATGATAAGGATGTATGATCGGAATGACTCAAATGTTCATATCTACATGTGCTATGGATGACATTTACATGAATACAGAATGTCATGAGAATGATGATTTTTTCACAATGATTAAGATGCAATGATCGTAATAAATCGAATGCTCCTAACTAAATGATATTATGGAAAACATTTGCATGAATGTAGAATGTCATGAGAATGATGATTTTCACAATGATTAAGATGCAATTATCGTAATAAATCGAATGCTCCTAACTAAATGATATTATGGAGGACATTGCATGAATGTCGAATGTCATGATAATGATTCTTTGTTAAAAATGTATAAGGATCAGGATGCGATGATCGAAACGCTCCTAACGATGATGTATGAATGTGAAATGGAATGACCCCTTTTTAATGCTTAGGGTTGTCACTACTCGTCATCCATCAGAGTCTTATTGCTGATGTATTACACTGCTACCTCGCTCTGCTGGTACCTTTTTCTAAAAACTCAAAGAAACAATCATATTTTGCTCAAATGACTTGCCCCAATGCAACTTCAAGGTCTATTCCACGGTACCTATAGGACTTTAAGGCTTATACCATCTTCAGACCCTCTCTGCAATTCAGGGGGGATAGGGTATGCGTCATCTTCAATCCATCCTATTATGACTCAAGGGTATAGAATTTGTATCATCTTCAATCCATCCCATTATGACTCCAGGGTATAGAATTTGTAACTTATTCCATCGATTTGGTCTACCACACCTTCCATTCCCTGAGTGTCATGACCAGGTGTGTATACATGATATTTGCACGGATACAGAATGTCATTTTTCTCGCGAATGATTCCCTATTTACACATGGGTTAACATTGCCCTTTTTTCGTCAAGATGGTATTACTGACATAATATCTTCTCATTTTGTTCAAACACCATTTTTGACAAAATCCGAAGAGATAGTCTCAGTTCAGACTTTTCCTCCACCAATATTTCTATCCCTTAAACTTGAGGAGTTTTAAACAATAGTCCTGTTTCAGGTTCTTATACTATTTAGAAGCTCCTAGAGTAATATGCAAAACTCCTTTTGTGAAAGTGTCGTTAGTCCATTAGTCGTTATTTCAATACAAAATGCCTGAAAGAAATTGTAATAATAGATAAGAAGGAAATTGATTGGGAGCATAGCTCGAAACAAACAGGTTAATCAAAGCTAGCAAATGCAATCAAGAAGGAAATTTATTGCTAGTGTATTTTGAAAGGAACAAAGTAACCACAAATAACAAAAATGGGTAAAATGGAAACTAGGTGCCCCAGATATCGCAGCTTGAGGTTATCTGTTCAAACTTTTTTGAGGACCATTTTAAGCTCAATATGTGTTTAGGGAATCTGGAGTACTTTGTCGATGCCCCAAGACGCAATATACTTCTTCCTTGTTGATTCAGGCATAGCAAAACTGCTGTATGCCCTACTTTTGATCAAAATTTAAGCCGCCCTTCTCGGGTTTTCAACTTAAATCCCCTTTGGTCTCAAGGCGCCCTTTGCGGGTTTTTGTCTTTGCCTCTCCTTTTTCTTTCTCTTTTTGGTTGAATTTTCCATTTTTCATTTTTTTTCTCTTTCTTTTTTTTGAAAAAATCTCAAGGCGCCCTTTGCGGGTTTTCACCTTGGCCTCTCTTCTCAAATGAAATTTGAACTCCCTGGCTTGAACATATCTTTGTCATCCATCTTGGTCAAAGTTAATGATCTTCTAGAATAAGCCTTATTCACCACATAAGGTTTTGCCAAATTTGGTATTTACTTCCCTCTGAAGTCCTTTTGTATGAGAGGAATCCTTCATAATGCCAGGTCCCCATTATGAAATTCTCTCGGGCGAACCTCTTTGTCATGAGCCCGTATTATCCGTTTTTGGTACATTCGACCATTATGAATACTTTTAATCAAGCTTACTGGAGACGTTCTGCTTTATCCAATCCAATCAAAGCTTGGGGAAAATGAATCTTATCTTCCAACAATTATTTCTGTTTCATAAACCAATGGGAAAGATGCCCCGGTGAAAGTCCTGGCCAACGTTCAAGAAACCTAGAGGGTAAATGGTAACTTCTCTATGCCAACCTTTACAAGTCTCAGTCATTTTTTCCAAAAATTTTTGAATGTTTTTTTTTGCTGCCTTTGCTGCACTGAATGGTGTCTAATCTTTGAACAGACTGTAAATCTTTGACATTGTGCAATTATGTTCCTTTCCGACATTCTTTATTGCCACTATTCTTTCTCTTTTTTCTTTTAGATTTGAATTTGAATTTGATGACTATCGACTTTGTAATTTTGGCATATGAAGCGACATTCACCCTCTCAGTGAAGTAACCAACAACCATTAATATGAATCGATGTTGGCTAAAACCTTTTGAGGAGACTGGCTTGATAACGTCCATGCCCCACATATAAGGAATCTGTGAAGAAATAAAGAAGGTGCATAATTCCTGTATTCAATTTCCTTTTCTTGGTAAACCAGTAGCTCGAACCTCCTGGCCGTTGTAGAACCATTAACATGGGGTCTTTAAACACCAATCTTAACAGCATACCCACGTTTCAGTAGCCTAGGCGTGTTTTGGTGATCATGTGATAACATCTTTGAATTCTTGAAGATAACTCAATGATGCCTTGCCTTATTCCTGCAGTGGGCTAATCTTCCATCTTCATCTCCCTCGTTAGCTCGTAGTATCCGCTGTCACTTCGTAAGGTAAGATCTACCATTTTTAACAAGTTAGGAAACAAGTGACAATATCTGTCATCTTCCAAGTCCTTAGATCCCACTAGAAAGGGAGTCAGTAACAACGTCGCTCATGTCATTAATATCTGGGACCCATTGTGGGTATGAAGTTAAATTCCAAAGAATAAATGATTCCAAGAATGATTATTTATGAATGAAAAATAAAAGAATATTCAATAGAATGTATAGTATGAAAAAGAAAAGAAATATTTGTTCAAAAAGATGTATTTTACTGAAATAGTAATTCTGGACATAAGCCTATTTCACAAAAGAAATCTTATTGCTTCTAAGCTTAAAGCAACAAGTACGTTTTGTACATTACTCTAAGTAAGCTTCTAAATACTACAGGAATTTCTTCCGCAGTCTCATTGCTCAAGACGCTCCCAGGTTCATATTTCTGCATTTGGCGCGTCATCTATCTTCACAATACCCATGTTGATGAATTTTTCCACCAATTTCTTGAAAGCAAGGAAATTTTCTATCGAATGCCCTGTGACCCCACATTGGGCATTTGGGTCGTACCATCCTAGGTATGGAGGTTGCATCGGTTTCGTGTAATAAGGAGCTGCAACATGCATATCACATAAGTTCTGGTATAACTCCCTATACGTCATGGGAACAGGAGTGAACTGGGTTTCTCTGAGTTCGATCTTGAATTGGGTTCTTGCCTTGGGGAGACCTGATGGCTGGTAGTTACCGTCCTTGGCTGGCTTACTGTAATCGGCTCTGAATGACCCTTGGCATACCTACTCGTACTACCCACTTCCTTTTCCTTCTTTTTTGGGGCCTTCAAAGTCCGCTCTCTCTTTTCCTTTGTCTCTGCTAGAACAATCGATTTGGCTCGATCACCCTCAGGGTTAAAACATGAGCCCATCGAGAAGTTCAACAGGGCCGAGGTATTAGTCTGACATTGGGATCCGATAATGACAGGTACCGCATGCGAATGCGTGTCTGGTTGAGTCGGGACACTTATTGGGGAATAAACGATGTCTTCATCATCATCCATACTGTTGACCACTGGGCCACTTCTTTTTTCAAGTCCTCCGGCTAGTAGCTGAGGTAACTAGCCCATCATATTCTTTTAGAAATCTAGCATTTGTTCCCGTATTTCTTGTTGAATTTTGGTCAATTGCTCTTGCATCTGTATTTGCATTTTCTCTATTCTTTCCAACCTTTGTTTCATGTCTTCTAGGTTACTGAAATAATTTCACCTAATTAGGGTCTTTCTACAAATTTTAATGCATGTGACATGATGTGATGCAAATGCATGAAATGCAATGCCAATGCATAGAATGAATGCACAAAGAAAGAGAGGCGTTGATTATGAATTCAATTCCATTAGAAGAACTTTTCTAGAAAATACATTTCTTTACATAAAACGGATTGCATATACAGCTTTGTCCTCATAGTCCAGGTGAAAACACCAATCATCTTCTTCGTATCCGAATGTTATGGTCGTGTCCCGTGAACTTTCCCAATAGATGCCTCTTCTAGCTCCTTGTTGCTTGGTCCAGGCCGTACCTCTTTACTCACTTATCCTCCGCGATGTTCATAAGCTTCTTTTAAAAAATGGAGACATGATGACTCTCGAATAATCCTTTTCGGTTTGAATCATTGGGCAAAGTCTTATATTTTTTTGTGGGCTATCAGCCCTCTCTCGTTGTTTACCTGGACTATATTCAAACGACCGTATTATAATCCACTTTATCAAGTAACACATTTCCTTATGACAAACTTTTTTATTCAGCAATTGAATATGAATCAACACCTCCTTTCTAAGATGATGCGGTGCAATGCAATCAAATCAGAACAAAACAAAATACGTCAGTACAGAAAAAAATAATCAACAAATATAGAACACCTATCTGGGTGACCACTAGGGTTTGGTACAGTTCTATCTAGGGTAGGCTCTTAGGTCTCTCTATATGTGGTTCGGTTCTAAGGTAAGAGTACTCGAACCAGCAGATTCCTCGATCCTCACCCATTATAGGCTCATATGGACTGAGTTCGGTTCAGGGGAATACATTTCCCTATGGCCATGCGGAGGTGAAAACTTCACGAAGCACATAGGTACGGATGTATCTCGGAAGTAATCCACTAGCCCATGCAGAGGTGAAAACCTCACGAAGGCGTAGTTTCTTACTCCCACTTAAGAGGTAAAAATCGGACGATTATGCAATATGATGTGCGAAAGTGAACTAAGCGTGATGAAAATGTCATTCCATCAAAATAAAACAAAACAAGTCGATATTTCACATTTAGAACAGACAAGAAATAAAGCACTTACTCGGGTAACTACTAAGGTTTGGCGTGGCTCTACCTAAAGTGGGCTCTTAGGGCTTGTTATATGAGGTTCGGTTCTAAAGAAAAGGGTACCTGAACTAGCAGATTCCTCGATCTTCACCCATTATAGGCTCATATAAACCGAGTTCAGTTCAGGAGAATACATTTTCCTATGGCTGCACGGAGATGAAAATCTCACGAAGACATAGGTACAGATGTATCCCGAAAGCAATCCACTATCCTGTACGGAGGTGAAAACCTCACGAAGGAGTAGTTTCTCACTCCCACTTAAAAGGGTATAACCGAGTGGTCATGCAATGCAATGTGCAGAGATATACACAGCTCGAAACAAAAGGAAATATGAATAAAAATTATGAAGACCGTAACACAAAACAGATAAAATGCAATGAAAGGATCGTATATTAAAACCAAATTTTCAATTTTCGATAAAAAGACAAAAATTAATCAACTCGTGGCCTGACTCTCTTATTCAAGTCCCCAGTGGAGTCGCCAAGCTGTCGAAACCATTTTTTTTTGAAAAACGGGAATCGACTTGGTTTTGAAAATGAAAATAAAATGGGAGTCACCACCGATCTTTATTAGGTGTGATCGAATCACCTTCGTTTTAATAAAACGTTTTGATTTACTAAAACATTTTTTTTGTCTACGAAATTTGAGAAAACGGGTTCGGGAGTCGGTTACGTGCGAGGAAGGGTTAGCACCCTCGTCACGCCCAAAATTGGTACCGAATTAATTAATTAACGTCTTAATGTCAAAAATTTGAAAGGATTTTAAAATACGAATCCTTTAGGAAATGTTTGGATAATTCGAATTGGATATTGAAATTCTCTTGTTCCGAAAAGATGAAATACCACATCCAGCACGTCAGGACACGATGTTTCAACCCTCGATACCAATATCATTTCATGATCTCCAAAATTCATGCATTGCAATTTAAAAAGAGTATTCCACTATTTGGCCACATCAAAGAACCGAAACCCAGCACGATTAGGCACGATTCCTTGAGTTTCTAAATACAGAACATTGCCTTGGTTTAGAAAGTCTCATCTCGAAATAACAAAACATCACATCCAATGCTTTAGGACACGATATTTTGAGTTTCCGAGAATAAGCTTCTTGTTTAAAAATGTACTTGTTTTAAAAGGATATTCGTTTATTTAGATTAAACGAGAAAAAATCGAAACCCAATACTTTAGGGCACGATTTCTCGAATTTCTAAACATGGAATATTGCCTTTGAGAACGAAAGCAATTTTGTGTCGGGCGAAAGTTGATGTAATTCAAGTTTATAAAAATGAAAAGAACTAAATCATGATATTAACAGGTATAATAATAAACGAATAGTGCAAATAATAAGAAGAAAATGAAACTAACAAATTATGTAACTTAAAAGAAAAATAATAGGATAAAGTGACAAAAGATAAATATGACAATAAATAAGAGTAATAAAAATAAAAGCTTTAATGGTAAAATCGATAAATAGGTAAGTCATATATACGGTAGTAAAATAATAATAATAGTACTACTACTAATAATAAAAATAATAATAATAATGGAATAATAATAGAAATAATAATAATAATAATAATAATAATAATAATAATGACAACAATAATAAAATAATAATAGAAATAAAATGATAAAATAAGAAATAATAATGACAAAATAATAATGATGATACAAAAAATAAGAAATAATAATGACAAACTAATAATGATGATACTTGAAAGAAAAATAAAATAATAATAGTAGTAATACTAATAGTAAGTAATAAAAAAATACAAACATAGCATAGTGATAATAATAATAATAGTAAAAAAATATAATAGTAATAATAATAAATATATAAACAATAATAATAATAATATGATTTATAAGGAAAACAGATGGATAAATAAATTTATTAAGCAAATCTAAGATTATATATGAAATCAAAATAAAAATTAGGGGGCTAAAATTGCAATAAATCAAAAAAATGAATAAGGACCACTGCGTCATGCGCATAAAATAAAGGGGACCAAATGGGTAAATAACCCATCCCCCAGATGCGCAGCTTTTAGCTCGGACCGAATCAAAAATGAAATAAAATAAAAGGGTCAATCTAAAAAAAAAAAGAAAAATGCTAGATGGGAGTTGATCGAATGGCGCTGCAAAAGAGAAGGACCCATAGCGTAAATATCCCTTTTGAAGGAATATGCGCAGCACCTTTGGATTAAAGCAGCGCCATTTGCTTATTATTAAAGTCAAAAAGAAAAAAAAAAGTTTGTTTTACACTCATTTTGAGTGTTTCTTGAGAAAAGAAAAAAAAAATCAAAACCCCATTCTCTCCAAAAACAAAACCCAAAAAAGGCAACCCTCTTTCTCCCGATTTCTGCCCGACGATCGACCTTCCTTCAGCCGCTCATGCCACCGCGTATGGTGGCCGACGGTGCGCAAGGCCAGGTTCGTTTTCTTTCCTCTTTGCTCTTCCTTTTTTATTTCGTTTATAATGTTTTTAAAAAAATAACAGTAAAATAACAAAAAATGAAAATGAAATCAACGTTTTAGCTTTCTATTCTTGCTTTCAATTTCTCAGTGTTTACATTCAAAATCTCTATTTTTTTGGTATTGATTTAAAAAAAGGGAATCCTCGCTCTACAAAATGTTTAGAATCGGCTTTTATAGCCCTTTTTACACGATTTATTTGACTATTTTTATGCTGTCTTTTCTTGCTTTTGCAGGTGCAAGTGGAGCAAGAGGCCAAGTGGTGATGGCCGATGGCCGGTGGTGCTGCAGGTGGCGTCAGA
This sequence comes from Gossypium australe, assembly GCA_005393395.2. NCBI lineage: Eukaryota > Viridiplantae > Streptophyta > Magnoliopsida > Malvales > Malvaceae > Gossypium > Gossypium australe. Next base: position 101,762,794 of record CM016615.1, read on the forward strand.
AGTTAGGGGTCAGAAAAGGGGCGGTGGCTAGGCTAATTTAGGGTTTTAGAAACCCTAAATTTTTCTGAAAAAACTTTAATGTTTTGGGCCTGTTAATGGGTTTGTAATGGGCTTGGGTAGGTTTAGGTTGTTTTAGGTGTAATGAAATGGGTCTGGTTGGGGTTTAATTTTGTTGTAGGTTTGGGCTCCGGTTTTTTAATTGAGTTAAATGGGCCCCGGGCAATTTGGGCCTTTTACAACCTTTCGATCAAGGAAAATAGGAAGGTTGTGCATAGGTCCAACTATTTGAATGGCCAACCTCACCTCAGCTAAGACAATGATGACTTCATGAGGAGGCACTAAATTGGTCAGGCCCACTCAGGCAAAACGACGATTGTTTAGGGTGCCGGGAGAAGTTGCTGTTAGATCTGGTGCCCTAAGTGTAATACACTTGTAATTTTTTGAACAGATTGATTAATAAAAGAAATTCATTTATTACAATCAATATACTTTGTATAATTGTCCTCTTGCACGCAAGGTAAAATGGAAGCAAATGTTGCTTATTGGTTGTCCAATGTTTAACTAATACTAAGTATTATTACGTGGTCGAATCGTAATACGAAAAGATAGCTTGTAATAGTACATGAACCTAAACATGTCTTTAGTCTAATAAAAAAATAAGCAAACCGATTAAAAGACTAATATGTACAATTAGAGAGATGCATTATATTGGGCATTAGAGAGGATGACTCCCAGAAGATATAACAAAGATGTGACTGACTGGACTGATAGTACATCAAACATGACTCGAGCAAAATAGATCCTGAATCCATTTATGGATTTATTCACTTGTGAGGTTCATAATGTGACATACCTAAATCTTGAGTGGATGACAGACTATGTATGCGTGACTCGTACACTTTGATATAAGTAAAAGTCTGAATTCTAATAGATAAGGAACTGAAAGTTGGTGCGTTAGGTGTACGACTTCTGCAGTATGTAGTGTCATTCACAATAGTGGAATTCATAAACTAAAACATGGGTAAATGATATCCTCTCATTGATATTACATAGTTGATAAAAAGTAAACATGGTCATGGGTCTTTAATCTTTGTGATGAATGGCTTAATTACTATTCAATAGTAATTGACTTTTAATGAAGGAAGATGTAATGGTTACTATGAGATAAAAAAGGTGTATTCTTCTACCGTGGGTGATCGCGTGTCAGAGTCTTAAAATTTATATAAAGAATGATCGAACCTGGAAACTAACTATGACAACGATTTGAGGCAAGCGCACCTATCGAACAGTAGTATAGTTTAGGCAAGACCGGAATGTTGAATCCCAAAGGAACCAAAAGTACTAATACTAACTCTCTTTTTATTATCTAGCCTAAGAATTAAGGGATTTGTTTATCTAATCTAAAATTAACTAATCTATTAAACTAAAAACTCTAAGACAAAGAAGAATGGAATTTGGAAAATAACTTTAGGAAAAACCAATTGATTAAGACGAGACCCAAGGAAGAATCCACCTAGACTTCACTTGTTATCTAACTCTGAACCAGACGATGTATTCATTTGACTTGATCCGTAAGATTCCCTAAGTTATATTAATCCCTCTCTCGCGGTGACTAACGTCTAACCCTAGGTTGATTAATTGAAATCTCTTTCTAATTAAAACCCCTAGAATTGCATTAACTCAATCTATGGACTCCATATTAGGTTTCACCCTAATCCGGCAAAATCTCGTCACCCTATCTCTAGGCGTGTAATCAACTGCGCTTAATTATGTTAGATCTACTATTAGGCAAGGACTTTTGCTCCTCCACCTAAGCACATCATACTTGAATCAATATCCCGAAAATATCAACACAAGAATTAAGAACACATAATTAAGAACAAGTCAAATATTTATCATATAGTTCAGCAAACGATAACAAGATTCATCTTAGGTTTCATCCTCTCAGGTATCTGAGGGTTTAGTTCATAATAATAATAAAAGAATACATCTCAAAAGAAAAGATAAAACAAAACATAAGAAATCCCTAAAACCCCTTGAAGGAATTGAAGGAGAGATCCGCCGTCTTGAGTATAAATTCAGCTTCTTGAGATGAATCAACTGGCTATCTTCTAGTAAACCTCCACAAATCTGCCTCATTTGGCCTAGCTGGACGCCCCCTGACTAAAGTCCTGGGTTCCCCCTTTTTAGGTTACACTTAGGGTGTTTATATAGGCTTCAGAATGTGTTTCTTTGCCCCTAGGTATCCTAATCCGAGTGAAATTATTGTTTCTCACGATAGGGACACGCCCATGGCACACGCCCGTGTAAGTCGTGGCCAAGCCGTGTTTGAGGCTGTTGAGTGAGGCACAGCCGTGTGGGTTAGGCCCAGGCCGTGTGGATTTCGTGATATGGCCCATTTACTCCGTTTTGGGCCCGTTTTCCGTTCTTTTCATCATCCGGTGCTCTCTTGAGTATAAAACATGAAAACAAAGGATTAAGAGCACCAAATTACACAAATCAAGGCTTAAGTCATCCAAAAGCATGCTAAATGTGGGCCTAAAATATGTTACTTTTACGGTTTATCAAATAACCCCACACTTATGCTTTTGCTTGTCCTCAAGTAAAATTCTCAAGTCACGATTAAAACAAACTTCCTCGATTCATAATATTCATCAATAATGCCTTATCATAATTCAAAGATAATTCATGCATGGATAATTCAATTCAAAGGGTCCTAAAGATTCAAACAGTCAAAGTCATACATTTATAGCCCTGAAAACTTTAGGTGTTTCCCCTTACCTAAATAATTACCTTTTGATTCGAAATCGACAAGAGTTGACATCCTTACTAAAGATTCGCTCAAATCACTCGAAGTGTTTAAGGTTTAGAATTAAGCACTCAAAAGTCGAACATGAAAAGTTAATCCCATAGGCTTGCCTGAAAATCAAATCTCCACCACTGTAAAATGAGATGATACACAGATCAAAAGGTCTTTAACAAGGTTGTAACAGGGCTAGGGTTAAAGGTGTGGATAAAGGCTGAATTAGAAGGTTAGAATCGAGATGGAATTGACAATTTACCTAACTAGAAAAATGAACTAATCAATTGAAAATTTGTAATACAAATAATACTCTAATATGAGCTTCTTCTTCAACAATTAGAATTTAAACATATAAGCTCATTTAATGAATATACTTCGATTTTTTTTAAGAACAAGTCACAAATAATAATAACGAACTTTAACAACTGAAATATAGAACATAGTTAGGTAACTGCTCAAAATCAAATCTCGACAAAAAAACGGTAGTTAAGAAGGATGGTGATAACAAATACAAAGGGTTTTGGCTTAATATTAGTTGGTGAATCAATAAAAAGGGTTGTTAGGATCAACGGGGTTCACTACAGGTTAATTATAAAGGTAGGCTTTTTAGTGGAATGAGTGGGTTAAAACCTAGGTGCCTTTATCATCTCTGTATATCAAATCAAAGGTGTGGTCTTGACATGTATAATCGAAGCAAGTTCTAGAATAACGAATCAATGTTGACACACTCATAATAAAAAAGTGAGCACGAAAGAATGTATGCTCTATAAGGCTCAAGATCTCACAAAAAATTATGGGTTTTTGATGTCAACCTTGTAAATTTCAAACTTCAAAGTAACATCCAGATTCAAGTAGACAACCTAAAAAATTTTAATTCTGAAAAATAGACTTATCATTCTTGATTCTCTAATATTCTTCAAATTTAATCATTAATGCACAATTATCAATGACTTAATCCAAAACATATTAACAAAAATCATAAATCAGGGAAATTTCATTCTAATCATAATATGAGAAACTTTACTTTCGAACAAGGCATAATTCAGGGATTTTCAAATAATACTATAGTTAACCCCCTACACTTAAGTTGTACATTACCCTCAATGTACAAAGATAGATAATATCATTTAGTAAGATAATCAAAAGAGAGGAAGAGAAGTGAAACTTCCTAAATTATGGATGAAATCCTTGTAGGGTGTTCCATAACAAATGTGATGACTATGCATAAGCGATGTTTTCGTTCCTTGAGTGATACATTAAATCTATTTAATCTGCGAAGTCATCAATTAAATTTAATGAAATGGTGCCATTATGGAGACTTAGGGTTAGATAGCCAGTGATGAAGTGAGATAAAAAGTACTAATGAAACTTTCAAGTCTTTAGACAGTAGATTTAAAATAAAATCAACATAAATAAAAATAAACAGAAAAAACAATAAAACAGAAAAAATAAAAAGAAAAGGACTCAAAAGCCCTCTGCATCATCTGGGTCTTGAGGCGGTGGTGGCGATAAGATATGAAGGTGATGACAGATCTGCTGAAGAGTCGCATCAATGCTGTCGAATCATCGAGCGGTGTTATTGAATTGCTACGTACAATACTGCTCGAACTAAGTGAGACGTGCAGAAATGTCTAAAAGTGAAACAGCCGAATGAACTGTCCGATGACTCTGTTGTGGTGCTTCCTGTGGTGGAGGAACATACTCAGGAACGTCCTTAGGCTCAAAAATATAGATTATAACAAAAGATATAGTATTAATAGTTATATGTAATTTTGTGTATTACAATACATGTCTGTAAAGCCCAATTTATGCCCGAGCCCAGTACCATACCAGAGACAAACCCAAAAATAAAACAAAATTAAACAAAGATCCAAAGTAAAAAGACAATCCATTCTGGTACAAATCAACCCAAACACAACAGGCCCGTTGAGCCAAAAAAAAAAAGCAAATCAGAAACCCTAAGTCAGTGGCTAGAATCCTCGCACCGCATGCCTTTCGCCAACAACCCCAACGCCCGAGTCGTGCCGACGTCGCCGTACCTGCGAAAAAAGGGAAGAGCAGTAGACAACAAACAGAAGACGAGAGTTTTAGTTTTTTGGGGATCTTTCGAAAAGGCTATAAAAGCCTTCGAAACGGGTGTAAAAAGGGATTGGATTTTTTACAGAAACACAAGAGGAATACAGAGATTTTTGCTAAAAAAGATTCCAAAATCTGGATTTGTAAGATTTTGCTCTTTCATTATTTTTCTCTTCGAATATATATACTGATACCTTTCTATTTTTATGATTTTTCCCCCCTTGAAATTACCGCTTTAAAAACAGTGTATATACATACAAAAATAACAAAAGAATAAAAATCTTACCTCGATTCCTCCGGCCGCCGCTATCGGTGTGACCACAGTGAATTTGCTGCAAGGATGGACTTGCCCTAGCAGAGAGAAGATGGGGGTTTCATTTGGGGATTTTGGGGTTTTCGTTAAAATGAACTTGCAAAAGCAGAACGGGGACTCTAACCCTAAAAAATTTTTAAGAAAAGGGAGATTTTGGTTCTTGAAGTAGAAGGGTAAAAAATGAAAGGAAATTTTGTTTTTTATGCTTTTAAGGCATTAATGGAACGGCACTGTGTAAAAAGGGGTGGATATGCTCAATTTTACCTTAAATGGGTAAATTACGCAGTTAGTCCTCTCCTTTGCGCCACTGCTTCGATTACGTCCCACTTTAGTTTTTTCTATTATTTGGATTTTCCCCTGAACTTTTTACACCACTTCAATTTGGTCCGCATTCAGGCACAACATTTAGGGCTTAGAATAATTACGTTTTCAGTCCCTATTAGCTGGCGTGAATTGCGATTTTATCCTTTTTCCCTTATTAATTTTAATATTATTATTACTATTATTACTATTTTTTAACTTTATTATTTGACTATTATTACTACTTTTTTATTACTTTTTCCTATTATTCCATTTCGTTATTATTTACTATTACAGTTTTTCTAAATATTACGAATGATTTATATTACTTTGTTCTACTTTTCTCATTATTGACTATTAATTAAATTTTACCATTATTCTTGTTCATTATTTTTACCATTTTATACTGTTAATTTTTTTTATTACTATATATTTATTTTTAGTACTATTTATTATTATCAGTACCCCTATTTACATGTATTACTATTATTATTAAAGTCGTTTATTATATTTTATTATATATGTATTACATCTATTATTATTATTATTATTATTATTATTATTATTATTATATATTATTATTATTATCACTATTTATACTATTCTGTTACTTTTTTACTATATTCGCACATACTATTATTATTCTATTCTTATTAATTTTATTATATTCACTATAATTATATATATATATATTATTTTGCTTACTTCTTTTTTTTGTATATTATCATATCTATATTTTAATATCAATATACCTTTTTTTTACTACTATTTTTATTAGTACTATTATTCTAATATTATTACTTTTTTTATTAATATTTTTTTTATTTTTGCTTATTGTTGTTATTATTCTATTATTCTATTTATTATTTTAGTATTATATTTACCTTTTTTTACTATATTCATTAGTTCCATTGATAGTATTATAATTATTACTATTTGTTTTATTTGTCACATATTATTTTTGTTATTACAACATTATCGTTTATTTCCCTTTCCCTTTTTGTATTTACTATTATTATCCCTTGTTATTATCGTATTTACATTTCAACAATTTTTTATTTTTATTTTTTTTTCAAAATTCATAAAAAGGGTTTCACAAAGGTAATATTGCGTGTTTGGAAGTTCGAGAAATCATGTCCAATCGTGCTAGGCTTCGATTTTTCGTTCGTCTGGATCACTAAATATCCTTTAAAGACTTTAATCGTGTTTTTTGAAAATAAGGCAATATTTCGTGTTTGAAAGTTCGAGAGATCGTGCCCAATCGTGCTGGGCTTCGATTTTCTATTCGTCCAAATGACCAAATATCCTTCAGAGATTTTGACCGGGTTTTCTTAAATAAAGGCAATATTTCATGATTGGAAATTCAAGGATTCGTGCCCAATCGTGCTAAGTTTCAATTTTTAGTTTGGCCAAATAGTGAAATACCCTTTTCAAATTGCAATACATGAATTTTGAAAATCATGAAATGATTTTGGTATCGAGAGTTTGAAACATCGTGTCCTATCATGCTGGATGTGGTATTTCATCTTTTCGGAACAAGAGAATTTCGATATCCAATTCGAGTTATCCAAATATTTTTTTAAAAAATTCATATTTTAAAATCTTCTCTAATTTTTGACACTAGAACATTAATCAATCAATAAGGTACCAATTTTGGGCGTTGCGAGAATGCTAATCCTTCCTCGTGCGTAACCAACTCTCAGGCCCGTTTTCTTAAAATTCGTAAACCAAAATATTTTCTAAAGTGACCCAATCGCACTTCAAAAAAAATTGGTGACAACTCCATTTTTCTTTTTAAAGTCGGCCCATTTTTCAAATAAAAAAATAGTTTCAACAATGTCTATAACTTTTTTATTATTAAAAATTTAATTTAATAAAATATTATTTTTATTAAATTAGATTTTTTATTAAATCCAAGTCGAAGAAAACCCAGACCCGAAAAAATCTAAAACAGAGTTCATCCTAACCCAAAAAAATCTGAGCTCAAAAATATCTGAATCCAACCCCACTCGTTTGCCACCTCTATTAACAAGTTCCTAGTGCCCTACACATTATGGTGGCTGATCACCAGCGTACCAGTGAAAGCTGTTGGGACTTGTATTTTTTATTATGAAATATATAAACTAAATATGAGAATAGGCCGAGCTAGATCATATTCATATAACACCGTCCAAAATTTTACTGGTTCTCTAACCACATTAGTTTTTCTTTTCGCCATAAATGAGAAACATGAGTAAGATGGGAGTAGGGAAGCAACCCTTCAATCTAGAAATTATAAAAGAAAAAGCTGCACAAAAACACTTTCTAAGTTCCAACAGTTCATATTAGTGAGAAAGATGAAGGTAATAAAAGGAAATACGAAGAAATGAAAATTAAACAACAACATATCCTTGTGTAGTCATTTAAAATCTAATGAAAAAAAGGGGGTATATCCCTCATCATATAAATTTGAAAAGCTTACACCTTAATGGCATACTTCCTCTCTGGAAAGTACATCTCCCTCTTCTTCTCCCTCTCCGTCTTCAAAGATTGCTGTCATAACACATAACCCAAGAGCTCAGTGTCAAAAGCAACATAATAAACACCCTAGATGCCTGATTACATGTCCAAACAAGTAACTTGAAATGATGCGACATTATCTAAACCCGCTATGATCCATCACGAAAAGCTCAACTAAATGTCCAAATGACTTGATCCCAAAATAACTTGAACCCTTCATTGATCCAAACTTAAAACTACTCGAACCCGTAATACCCTAAATGTTTTAGAACTCAGATTTACCCAACTTAAATTGAACCAATCCAAAACAAACTCAAGCAGCCTAAGTGATAGGTCTACAAGTAAGTTCATATCTCCATGGAAAAGAGAGCACTTCTTAGGACCATATAATTCCACTTCCATACATTTTCTCATAGAAGATTACTAAAACAAAAGGATCTGGAAATGCCAATAACTGAAATATAAAAAGAGTTGCCGTATTATAACAAAAGTGAAAATAAAGTAATGAAGGTGACCCATAGCTAACCTGGTGTTTGGTGAGGCGGCGGCGAATAGCTCTGGTCTTCTTGGGACGGAGATCAAGAGGCAAAAACTTTTTCTTCTTATATGCTTCCCTCAATGCAGCCTTCTGCTTCTGGGATATCACTGTCAACACTTGTGCAATCGATAGCCTCACAACCTTACTAAAAACCCAACACCAAAAAGATCAAAAACCCATATTTAAATCGAGAAAGAAAAAACAAATGGAAATCAAAGAAAAGAGGGGAAATGAGTTACATCTTGGAGAGCTTGTTGGGAGCACCACCAGTGACCTTGGCTACACGAAGTAGAGAAAGTTCAGCTTTTAATTCCTTGAGCTGGCTCAACAGCTCCGTCTTTGATTTGTCCCTTAGCTCGTGTACCTTAATCCTTGCTATAAACAACCCCCAAAAAAATGTAAAGAAGAAATTAACAAAACTATCATTAAACAATTGATGTAAACGAAAATTTAAGAATAAAATTAAAAATGGGTTTTTCATTGTTACTATTGTCATTATCATTACCCATGAGTGGCTGCCTCTTTCTCCCTTTGTGGTGATGAAGGTCCGGAGAGTGCAAAGTTGAAAGTTGATAGACTTTCGCGCTTTTAATATCAGTTTGCCAATAAACCCTAATTTGGTAAAGCGTGTGAAAGGCCTTGTTTCATTTTTCATGGGCCAATAACTGAAACATTTTGAGCTTGTGAAAGCCCAATCTTATTTTGTTTATGAAAAAAATTAAACCAATGTTTTTGAAATTAGATAGATAATCGAACGGATCAAATCACTTATTTCTAAACCATCCAATTCAAATAAAATAAATTATTAAATATTAAAAATTGTAAAAATCAAATCAACCAATTTTTTAGCTCAACTCAATTGGGCCATATTGGTTCATGAGACCGGTTTTTGCCTCTCTTTAAACTAGTACCCCATCAATTCCCATTTTAACAGGTCAATTTGGTTCAGTTCATACAACATTGAGCTAAACACCTTAGATTTAAGTTGTTCATGCAATAAGTATACACGTATTTGACATTTGATTCACGTGTTACATATGTGCTCCATGCTAGATCCAATGTAGTATTTAACATCTAAGTTAACAATAGGGTAATGGAAGAACCTAAATGACATGATACTAGTGCTTTAAAGACTTAATTAATTAGAAAATTGTGAAGTTTAGATATTAATTTAAAATTTAAGCCATTGGTTGAGAATGTCTAATAAAATTAATAAGGCTATAAACAAATAGAATGTTCGATAAACAATTTGATTTCTATTTGTTTATATTCATTTATCAAGCTAAAAAAGTAACCATTAACCATACATGTTTATGCTCGTTTATTAAATGAACCAAACACGAATAAAATATATTTATGTTCACGAACAAATTTATTTATAATCCTTTAAAATTCATTTAATAAATCATTTAAAGCTTGCTTGAAACTCGTTTATTGGATAATTATTATTTTAAAAGAAAGATATCAAGTAGAGTGCGTCCATTCAATTTTTTTTGTTGCTTTTTAAGGCATCCATTGAAGTGAGTTCAATAACTAATTCATCTTATTTTATAGATGATTAAAAAAAGAAAAAATTCTAAAAAAAAAAGAGGACAATTAACTACTCTTAATCTGCCCACTAATTAAAGCCCCCCACAGCTTTAAACGCGTGATTATTTATTTATTTATAAAAGTAAAGGTTTGACTTAGGGAGATGCATAGAATTGCCATACTTAAAATATTTAGATATATAATAATTCGTATTTGTATTAGTATTCATATATAACAATTATAGTACTGTTTTTTCATGTAGGAAAAATAATAGTGTTTGTATTTGTATTTAGATATATAGTAGTGTGCATAGAATTGCAGTTTTTTCATGCTTAGTGTTTCATGGAAAGTTTAGGATCCTTGATCTTTTTTTCATTTTTTTTATATACAAACTAATAAAGGGTTTTTGTTAGTTTCATTAATTATTTGTCAAAAAGAAAAACATCATTTTAAATCCCCAAAATGATATGGTAATGATGCAAGTTATGTTATTGATGTTTGTGAGGAATTACTCATTGTTTTATAATTTGGTCTGGACGAGTCCCCACCAAACTACACTTTTTTTGATAATCAACAAGTTGTAATTTGTGGGGGTTTATCTTTCATGTGAACAAAACAAAAGAAAAAGCATCTTTTCCATATTATATATGAGCTTCAAATTTGAAAGTAATTCACACCATGTCTTAAGACTCGATGGTTAGGGTTTAAAAGTGTTTGGAGTGTTGTGCTAACAATGTAGTAAGCTATCAATAATGGGGTAGTATCTTGGAATTTTTTTTAAGGCTTAACTATAAAATTAGCCTCTAAACCACACCATTTTTTTTGTTTAGATATCTAAAGATTTTTTTTTTAATCAAAAGTGGTACTTAAATTATCAACTTAGTCTCATTTTATCTAAAAAGTGTACTACATCCAATAAAAATATATCACGTGTCTAGTTTTTATTGTTTAGTATTGTGATTAAAATGAGACAAAATTAAAACTTCATGTATTATATTTGATTAAAAAAATTACTAAGTGAAGAAAATGATATAGTGTGAGAGTTTAGAACTCCGACATAAACCCTTCTGAACAGATGATCAACCATGAAATGATCTACTTTAATTAGTCCAGCGACAATTCACATAATAGGCATACAAACATTTCAAGACAGACAATGGGGATTACATAGGTAGAAATATAGAGATAGGGGAATTAAAAAGCATGTCCTAGAATATGCAGATTCCAAAGGCAGCAAAGTAAGTTGATAACAAAAGTGGTGGACACTAAATGCTGTAATCGATGTGCAATTGATTGATGATGGAACTTGGGATTTGCTATGTAAAAGGGCACCCTTGTGATGGGAAAGTAGCATAATCATTACAATCAATCTTCATCTTACACTGTGGCTTCATAATTGTGAGCAGTTCATAACAGTAGCTCTATATTAACACACGAATGCAAGAATATGTAGATGAATTGATCCAAACTCCATCTTGTTTTTGCTATCTCCATTACCCATTCTCTCTTCTTCATTTGAAGATCATTGTAATGATTTCTACATCCTTATTGGGGGATTTCAAAGAGCTATATAGCCCAACAAATAAGCCAATGATATATGAAGCTAGCTAGTTGGTTTCAAAATCTATATACAATAGTATCAGTGGTACTAATCATTTCATACCAAGTTGAGTAACATTAAAATAATGTCTAAAGTTAATCACAACTTTGAAGGTCCAAGTTTCAATCACGTTTCCCGATGTAAATGATTAAATAACAAAAACTTTCAATGTGGGACCAAAATCCCCCTCTATCCCTTAATCTCACCTGCTTTAAAACTAGGATTAATTTGCCCTCTAACTCTATTTTCTTTCTCCAAACATGAAAGGAATGGATATTTTCTGTGCTTCTCAAGCTTCAACAGCCATCTGCTCTAGCTTGGACCATCGTTCCATGGTCCGTCGCGGCCACAGACCACTCGACCGGCAACGTTCGAAGCCTTATGCACCTATAGTTCCAGGGCTGCCTCACCATGACAAGAGTAGAAAGAGCTCTGCTAAGCCGAGTGATGTACGTCGAAAAAGCTCAGCTGATATTCATGATCTCAACAGTCCTCCTGGTTCCTCTAGGTATCTCCTAAGTGATACACCCTTTGTAGATTGCTTATCAGACTCCGATCACGTCTCACCGGCGGTTCCGTCTCGTGGTGTAAGCACCGAAGATTCTCTGGCTCTAAAATCATCTTCGTCGGCTCGGTCTCACGACCAGGTTAGTGTTTGATCCTTGTTTTTTTGCTTTGATCATAAGAAACAGCAATTAAGTTGTGGTTCAACAAAATAGCAGGTCGTGGTGTTGAGGGTGTCAATCCATTGCAAAGGATGTGAAGGAAAAGTGCGAAAACATATTTCAAAAATGGAAGGTAACTAACTAAGCCAAAATGGGCTACATTTATTAGTTAATTTATGCACGAACTTTAAGCCATGGGGTATTTTTTTTTTTTTTGTGTGTGTGCAAAATTGTTAATTGCAGGAGTGACATCCTTCAGTATAGATTTGGCCACAAAGAAAGTGACAGTAATTGGTGATGTAACTCCCTCAAATGTGCTAGCAAGCGTTTCCAGGGTTAAAAATGCACAGTTCTGGCCATCTGCAACTGTTGCAGCAGCACCTCCATTGCTGAAAACTCCATTGCAGATAAAAAACAAAAAGCAGTACTAGGGTTTTTTCCTTTCCAAAAAAAAAAAAAGTGTGTTTTCCCTTGTCTAGTTGCGTGCTTAGATACTAATTAACATTTGAGTTTTAATGTAAACAAATCAAATGTAAGCTTTTTGGGGGATTATTGTCAGAACATTTTCGCTTCTTTTAAGAGACAATTGTTAAAGATGAAATTTGGTGTACTTATGCTTTCTGATCATCTTCATCATTACTTGAAGCAAGTAAAATGGAATCATCACTAAATATTCCCCCTTTTTTCTATACCCTTCCATTGATAATGGCTAGAGAAGAGATAATATAAAATTGTGATTCGTCATCATCGTTATCACTTTTCAATAAAAGAATGACAAATTTAAGGGATGAGGTGGAATTACAATTTGATACAATCTTTTCTCTACATAACATAGCTACAAAGGGGTCGGGCTTCCATGATTGATGGTATAATTTCAACATTAATTCTTCCATAGTATTAATAATTCAAATTGATCTTTTTTAGCTTTTTTATTAAATAAAAAAAAATTGATCTCTCTTATAAATAAAAAAATTCAATCTAAGCCATTTTAATATGAAATTTTTAATTTTGTCTCCCAATTTTTTTTTATTTTCATTTTGAATCCTTCATCACATAATGTATGATTTTATCCTGGTTATTGAGCTCCCTAACACTCAATTTTATTTAAAAGATATTAAAGAGCTCTAACCCAACTTTTTACCCTTTATGTGGATTTAAAAGTGGTGTAGCCCTGGTGTTGGTGGGTCTATTCTGATGTAAACAATACATTTTTGAGTGCCAACACAGGTGTTCTTAATTACAATGTTCAAATGGTTTCCAAAATGAAGGGTCTGAAAGTTTTGCAGAAAAAGGGTGTGCATCACCACCGTCATTCAGGGTTAGATTTAATAATAATAATAAAGGGAGACTGTGATGAAAACCAACATGATTTTGGTCCCCCAAGGCATGAGCTTTTGAGTTGAGCCCCTCGCGTGACATGCAACTGCAATGATAAAGTGCAGTATGAAGAAATCAGGGAGACAAGCAGTGACAAATTTGTTTTGCACTTTACCTTCTGTCTTCTGGATGAGCCAAGAATCTATAGGTTTAATTCTGATGTTAGGTTTTGTATCATGCGTAAGTTATGTTTTTAGTTCTTGAATTTTATTTTGGTGTAGTTTTATAATTGATCGATTTTAGTTTTTGCAAATTTTATTTCTAACTTAAAAAGAATAGATAAATTGGTTGGGTTAAGTTTTATTAATCGATATTTATTATGCATAAAATTATAAATTTAGTTTATAATCTCTAATTTGATTAATTTAGTTACTATATTTTTTTAATTTTTAAATTTCAATATTGATTTAAATGATAGCTATTAAATCCATTAACTAGATTTTGTGAGCTATATGAAAATAACAAGTTAAATGGCATTACGTAGGGAATAATATGTTTGTCACGTAAGAATATAATATATTAAATTTAACAGTTATCATTTGATTAAAATTGAAATTTCAAATTAATACTACGAGAAGCTAATTGTAGAATTTAGCATTTAAATTGCAGTATGATATAAGAGATATTATTGTGATGAATTACATTGAATATTAGAATAAAAATAAATCTAACACAATATTTATAATAAAATTGCGAGTACTGAATTATAAGACACCGAATCTAAGTAAAAGGAAGTATATAAAAATATATTTATTAAAAATTTTATCTTACTTGAAATTACAAAATTAAAAGTTTTAATCATTTCCCAGACACAGCCATATCAACATTGATTTTAGGAATCAAACTTGGGATAAGATCAACATCTCTTTATTGTTAGTCAAAGGCATAGGTTCATTTTTCTTTCATGGAAAACCCTGAATCAGGTAAGTATTTGGTAGTTGGAAACCAATCTTAGCTTCACATTTGACCTTTGTATCATCCTTCATATAACACCAACTGATATATGTTTAATGTTCAAAAAGTTTTTTTAATTAAAATTTTCCAAGTTAAAAGTTTTTTAAATTAGCATGTTAATGTTGGACAAACATTGAACATGGCTTCCCCACAAATAAAGCAAAATGATGAGTCCCCAACATTGCCACTCTTCTGATTGCAACTCCATCACAATTTTACTTTTTCCAATCCGGTGGGGCTAACTTTATGTCATACCTTCTTTCTTCTTCTTCTCTTCTACTTGTGCTTATTCTATTTGCTTTTACAAACAAAATCCTAATCTTTAAAATAAAAATATTATGATTATAAATTTAAAAAATTCAAGTCCCATTGTTAAAATTCTTCTATTAATTCACTAGTGCGACATATTAAAATTTAATTTAAAAAAAACACTCATTTGCTAGTCATATAATAATAAAAAAAGATATTGTAACAAATCTAAATTTAACAAAGAATTGTAGCGGTATTAACAATTTTAAAAAATTCATGTCAATATTTTTATCAGTATAACACATTAAGATTAGTTAATGACATTGTAAAAATTGAGATATCAAATTACGTTAAAAAATAATTTTAAATTTAAACATAATATAAAAATCAAACTTAAAATTTAATTGTTATCATATAATTTTTAAAAATAAAAATAAAAGGAACGTGTAATCACAGACGTGTCATAAAATGAATGGTTGATATTGTTTACATTTTTATAATTTTCTATTGTCTTAAATATATTGGTAGGTTTTAGAGTAGTTGGTTTTTTTTACTAAAATTAGACGGCAGGATATAGAAAATAGTAGGAAAAAAAAAAAAAAAGGAAAGTTAGGAAGGGTCGGCATCTAGAGATTATTTTAAGATCTCCATAACATAAATTTGGGTATTGGGTCGGCGCACCACATTTTTATTTATTTATTTATAATCAATGATATTCTGAGTCTAATTTTATTGGCATTAAAATGTTATATTTAAATAAAAATTTATAATTTTAGTTTATTCTGTATATAAAACTAGTGAAAGAGGTGGCATAGGTGGGCGTTGAAAGTTTAGCAATAACAATGGTTTATATACATTACTCACTTGCACATAAAATTTTCATAATTAATTAATTTAACAAATATAGTGAAATTAGTGTAATGAGAAATAATTGGTATTGATTCAAGTAGTTAAGCTAATTATGTTTAAATTTTGAAGATATCTCGTCATCATACTGATAAATCACTCCTTGAAAAGAATAAATTAACTAGAAAAAACCCAATCCCTAAATTTAACCCAACCATTGTTAATCAACTCACCCTAAAAGAAGAATGGAGAAAGAATGTGATAGATTGAAAAGGGGACAGATGGACCCAAAACACTCGTACAAATGTCAAAATCAAATCCCGATGGCGTCTAAAAACATGTTGGTTTGGTTAGAATTGTACAAGTAAAAATGGCTGTGTTAATCTTATCCCACAAACACAAGGAGATTGGTTCTTTAACAAAGTGATTGTACCATATCCCCCCTTTTGACCCCATAACCAACAGTTTTCATGTTTCTAAATCTACCTTAAACAAGATTCCATGCTTCTTATCTTTCTGTTTTTTTTTCCTCAAAATATCTGCTTCAACAAAATTTGAAGTTTAATTTGTATACATTATGGACAAAATCAGAATTTCGATATTGGGAGAGTATATTAATTAACTCATCTTTGAAATATCTATTCTTATGATTTAAAGCTACCACATCTACTCCATGATGCATTTATTACCACTCTTACTTTCTTTTTGTAGCCGTAGGTTATTCATATCATTACACTATCTAAACTTTAAAAGTCTTAAATTTCATTGAATTATTTTATCACTCAACTCAACGTGTATAGATTAAAGAGTGATATTAAATGTAAAAATTTAAATCTCAATATTTGTAACTTTTTTCCTTATCTCAAGACTTGACTTATTACAATTTTTTTTTCTTCCATCAATGTTATGAATAAATAAATTGTTAATTTCTGTTTTAATTTAAATCATTGCATTTGCAAGTAATTGTTGAACTAGACTCACTGATGGTAGTTTAGTTTCTTAATGATCTGTTTGATGGGTCTCATTCATCTAGTATCTTGGTTTTTGCCTATGCAATGAGGGTGGGCATTGATATGGTTGCGCATATAACCCTACAACCAGGGACGAAATCAGAATTTTTTTTTAGGGAAGTCGAAATTAAATTGTAATTTTGACGATAGTAAAAATACAATTTCACTATTTTAATAGTCTATATATTTATAATTTTAAAAAATCAAATCAAATTTTTATATTTTTAGATGGGCCTAAGTATAATTTTACCGTTAGCCAAAATGATAAGAGAAAATTTATGTTTTCTCTTTATACTATTTTTTTGTTCATATACTTGGATCCAATTTAAGGGTATTCTTATATTTATTTTATGAAATTTTATATGGGATAAATCTTTAAATTATACAATAACTTTGGTCAAATATGTAATATTATATATAAAATATGATTTATATAATTTTATACATGGAAATATGTTGTGATATAATTTGTTTACAAAAAGCTTAAATTTAATATTTTATGATTAAGAGGGATTGGAGTTGATATTAACCCACTTAACCAAGGGAGGGCCAACACCTTGCTTACCTCCTCAGCTTTTTCAATTTTTTTTGTCAAAATTTATTTTATTATCATAATGATTTACTTTTAAATTTTGTACAATTACACGAATATATTAATTATAAAATTTGACAAAAAAAAAACTAAAGATGTGAATATTAAATTATAATTTTTAATTTTTAAAAAATAAAAATGTAATTTTTTAAATAAACAACTGTAAAATTTGTAATTAATATATTGTTACACTAGTTTCAATATGGTAATTATACCATGTTTTTTTTAATATTGTGGTGTATTTTACAAAAGCTATGGTATCTAAAGAAATATTGCTAATTTTTTTAGTGTTTAGTTTAGGTTTCAAGGTTGGTTCGATGAAAATTCATAATTTACTAATAATATTAGTAATTAACTTTTATCAAATCAATCTTAATATTAAAAAACAACATACAATCATCGGATAATATCTAACAAATTAAACATAAAATTCAACAAACTCACAATTAATATTAAATTTATTTTATTAATAAAATCATGAAATTTTGAACATAATAATATTAACAGTAAATATTTAATACTATTATTTTTAGTTGCCAAAATGTATAAATTTTGCCAAATAAAAATATCGCTTGAATAATAAATAAATAAAATAGAAAAAAAAAACCAAACTCAATACCAACTGATACATTAATTCTTCAATACAAAAGTTGATAAAAGGTGTTTGGGATGGGAAGAAAAGAGTTTCATTATGGGGGGTCAAATGGGTCATTTCAATTTATCCTTCTAATCCTAAAATGGGCTATGTTTTGAGTTGTAAAAGCCCTATTAAAATTAAATTGGACCTATTGGGCTTTGTCAATGTCCTATATGTTTTAACTAAGTGGACTCAGGCTCACACTTTTTAAACCCCAAACATATTTCCAAGCCACTTAAACAGGGTCAAATCTGGGTTTTGGTTCTGTAATTTAATTTTACATAATTTCATAATTTATTTTTATAATATTATTAATGAATTTAAATAGTTAAAATTATTAGTTACCTCGATTAAAATGGTGATATGATTTTATTTTCTTAAAAAAACTATTTTAAAAGTAAAGAGGACAGCAGGGGTTTGGGATAATAATTTTCTTTACTCGTGTGACCTCGATCCGAATTTCATATCTCTAATTTTAAATTCGAGTTTATTTTAAAATTTTAATACTTAGATTCAACTTGGAAAGAAAAAATAAACACGAGCTAAAATATTAAAAAAAATTTTATGTTAAAATTCATATTATAAAATCTTATAAAAAACAAAAACACTTAACTAAAGTTTAGTAAAAAAATCTTAAAGTCTTCTAAAAGTTAAAAGAAATTCTAATTAAATTATAAATTTAGTTATAAAATATAAAAAAGAGAGGATATTTTGCTAAAAAATTTCGAGATCGAGATAGTGCAGATTCGATGAAAACCCAACCGAACTTGAAATTCTTAATAGAAAATTAGTCCCACCCTTGAAACCAAGTTCTTTTTAAGGAAAAAAAAAATGCACCTTGACAAGATCAAATGTTAGGGTTATATTGTCATCCTACTTCCAACTATACTTATCTATAGGCAGGGTTACTCGGCTTGATTCGAAGCTCCACTTAAAAAAGTAAGAAGGTTTGGATAAAAATATAAGTTAGAAAAATAGATTTGGATAAAAAAATAAGGCTTGTTTAAAAAACAGGTCGAGTCTCAAGTAAGGTTCTTACGCCTTTGGTCCAAATTTGTAAAAAAAAAGAAGTTATTTTCCCACTGTTTTGCTGTCATTTCATTATTATATTGCTACTATTTTGTTGTTATTGTTTAGATGTTGTATAACTATTGTTTTATTATTAATTTTGCTATTATTTTTGGATGCATTAACTTGTTAAGTTGCATAAATCTCAATGTTATTTAAATATAAAGATTTTTAAATTTATTTTCAATTTGTTGGGAAACATTTATTTTAATGTTTTTACTTTTTAGTGCTTTTGATTTATTATATTTTTTAAAAATTTTTATATAAAAAATAAACTAAAAAAATTAATACAGGCCAAGCTAAGGTTTAGCATCTATAATCTGAGCCAAATTTGGGCAAAAAATTAGACCCATTTTTAGACTAGCCAGACCCGAACCTATCAAACAAACCTAGAATTTTATTAGGACCCGACCCAACTCAACTCATGAATAGTTCTACTTTTGATACCAAAAATTTATGGCCGCATAACTAGTTAGAAAGGTATACTAACAAAAAAAAATATCAATATTCTAATTAAAATAATTAACAAAATTAATCATTTAAATTAATTATGAAATCATAAAATAAATAATTAAAATATGTAAAATTAATATGGACTAAATCTAGTCGTAATTTCAACCTTAAACAACTCCATTTGACCAAAGTTGAGAACAAATGAGAAAAAAAAAAAACACAGAAAGATCCGAACCACTCCATTTCCCGTTTTCCCTACTCCACCATTGTTTAACTCTTTCATATATACAAGCATACAAATTCATCATGTTTATTTAAGATTAAAAAAAAAAAAAAAAGAGCTCTTCAATTTTCTTGTCATTTCACTAAGCTAAAATGGTGAAAGAGCTACGATTTAAGGGCACATTGCACCTATTGCTCTTAGCCATCACCATGAAATACTATGTCAATGGAACAAGAGTTCTTCATCATGATGACACTCTCCCACCTCTTCCGACACCCATAGCTAACACCACAGCGGTAATCGGTCCCGCCGTGGAACCCTCGTCGACCCCCATGCAGGCTAACACAAGCGATCATCGCCCCACGTTGTCATTCTACATGCATGATATATTTGGTGGCTCAACACCATCGGTAAGGGTTGTTGCTGGGGTGATTGCCATTGCCAAAAGGCCCACACCTAGCCAAGCCAATGGAATCCCTTTCTCCAAGAAACGCAATGGGATTATCACTAATAAAGGCATACCACTGCCATCACAAGCTACCTTACAAAGGCTCTTGTTTGGAGCTGTGACCGTGATAGATGATGAACTAACTCAAGGACGTGAATATGGATCTTCCATAATGGGTAAAGCACAGGGGTTTTATGTGGCTAGTTCCATGGATGGTAGCAGTCATACGATGGCGTTCATTGCTATGTTCCATGATGAAGATGATCATGATAAAGATGATGCTATTAGTTTCTTTGGGGTGCACCGTACGGCTGCGGTTGAGTCTCCTATTGCTATTGTTGGTGGAACCGGAAAATATGAAAATGCTCAAGGGTATGCCGTCGTTGAGACCCTTCACAACACCAACCAGTACACCGTTGATGGTGTCGACACCCTTTTGCAGTTTAGTGTATTCATAACTCGGCACTGATCTTCTTTTTTTTTAAAAAAATAATAAAATACTACTATAACTATAAAACAGAAAAATACAATATAATGTAAAAATTGCTCTTCTTTCCAAGAGCACATGGATCGATAAACCCAAATCTAAAACCATCCAAAATCGAATTTTAGAAAACCCAATTCATAAATTTGAAATAACTTAAACTTTAAACTAACTTTACTGAAAAAATAATTTAAAACACCAAATTGTTTATTTTTCAAGATCCCGCTATAAATTCTATCTATATAGATTATGATTATGATAGTTAACTCATACATATTAGGTTCAGTTACATTTTATTCGAATTAAGAAAATAATTAAAAAAATTAATTTTACTTTTTTTTTTTAAACTAACTCTCATCAACTAGTACTATTTTAATATGAACATTTAGAAGGAATTCATCAAATTACTTCGATCTAAAATCATCCCCTTTATATGATCACCTACACGGATCTACTAAATATATGTAGACTTTAATTTCATACATATGTTCGGTAACGATCCACTTGCTATAATTCATTTAACCCTATATCATGTTATCGATGACTAAGGAGAATAACTCATCTCAAATGGAGTGGTATTGGGTTTTCATCCCCAATGGTGTTTTGGCTACTAGCTTCTAAGACGTAACCACGATACTATACATTAGTTCCGAATGATAATTTATTTTTTAATAGAAGAATGGTCCAACAAATTCTAGTTGATGAGATAATGATCATCCTTTTACAACAATTCCATTCAACCATGGTTATAGTAAATAAATACAGGTTTCTTTATGCTTAAATCTCTCCATAAGCAATATTTTAATATCTAATCTCTCTGAAAGGAATATTGTGTTTCCCCAAAAGCTGCTGCTAATTTATACCCTTTCATCAATCATGAGTCATTTTATAATGATTTAATATTTTCTCATCAATTCTGGATTTCCAGAATCTATGAAACCTTCAAATGCAGTATGAAAATTTGCAGTGGAAAAAACAAACAAATGAACACTTAAAAACACCTAATTCATTGATGTTCATATTATCCATTGACATATACCAAATGAAGAAAAAGATTTATTATCACTAATAATCCAATTCAGTAGTATTGAAAACCCATTTTATTTTGGAAAAAAAAAACACACACTAAAAACTAACAAAAGACAGCTAAACGGATGGCCTTCATTTTGGTGGTGGGAAGAAGATGGCATCATTGGTCCTCTTGGAGCGGAAAAGCTTCTCTGTCTCAGCAGGAACCTTGAATGCTGCTTCAAGAACTTCAGGTGATATCGCCTTCCATGCCCCAATGCTTCCAGCCAAGTGGGTGAACATAGGGCTGCAAATCAAATCACAACATGTTAAGTTTCAATCATTTGCATATTAATGGAGTTTCAATGGATTTCAAAGTCTTGGAGCTTACTTTGGGGTGGTGATGATTGAGAACCATGACAAACCATCTGGATCAGCAATCTTTGAAACAACAAAGAACCTTGGCACAATCAACAGATTGCCGGCTTTCACGATGGTTTCCAGGACCCTTTTGCCGTCGACGCCCACCACTTGGAGACGACCACTGCCTTTGACTATGTACGTAACCTGCAAAGCTGAATCACAAGAAAAGCCAGGGGAGCACATTGCATTACCTTCCAGCCTGACGAGATCGGCCCCCATACCCACCTGGCCGACCAAAGGGAGGTTTTTAGTGTTCAAGAGCACGACGTTGCCGGCATTCTTGATGTCGGTGTCCAACGGAGCTTCTTCACAGTTCAAGGCCATTCCTTTGCGGTGATCGGGCTTGGGTTCAGGCATCTTGAAATTGGCTTCAAGCTTGACAATGCCTTTGCCCTTTTGGTTACCAATTAGGGCCGTGGCAGTGTCATCATCCACATCCCATGCCCTCTTCACAAAATCAGTTGTGAAGCCAGTAAAGATGCCGTTGGCGCCTGTCAAGAAGAAATCAGTGAACTGGCCTGGCTTGTGGCCTTTTGAGGTATCCCCCATGAAAAGGACCACCAATTCAGTGTCCTCCTTGTTGTACCACCAGGTGATGACACCAAATGGAAGAGCAATTGCATCACCCTTCTTGATTGCAATCACTTTCTCCTCTGATTCAGGGAGAATAATCCCAGCAACACCAGCCCCTACATCAACACAATTCAACTCAATTGCTATTTAATATTTCCGTTAAAGAAAGATTGGGTCTTTTTGATATCCCAACTCTGATCATATATCATAAAGATTCAACAAAAACCCAGAAACACAAAATGGAAAAAGGAGAGGAACTTGTAAGAAAATGATACCTTGAAGGACGTAAGCAACCTTGGAAGAATCAGAGTAACGAGGGAGGGCAAAGCCATTCTTCTCAAGGGCCAACTTGGCTGCACCAATGTTGCCTTGACGCAACATAGGGAGTTCATCGGGGCACCATGCGTAGTAGCTTCCACCATCGTCACCGTACACTTTCTTTGCCAGCTTTGGAGAAAGATCAAGATCCATTTCCTTGATTTCACAAAAAAGAAAAAAAAAAAAGAGTAAAACCCAAAATGACAGAAGGAATGAAGAATTGAAAGTAGTGAAAGCACTGATTTATTGAGGTGTGATTGAAAGGATATTTATAGGCGTGAAATGGAAGATATTTGATCATCCATGAGAGTCCAATTTTTTTTAAACTTGTTAAAAAGGAAATCGTTGTTAACAAACAGGAAATCACAATGGTAACAAACATGGAAAATCTCATACTATTATTACATTTCAGAAAATTTAATTATCTTAATTAAATCAAGATTTCGGGTTAACAAATAAGTTTGGTAAGGATATTAAATACAAATTATTTAATTCAGATTTATAATTAATAAATAAAGGTGAATTTGATAATAATAATAATAATTATTAGGTTCGTTTCTTAATATTCTTATTAGGATTTGGATATCAATCAAATCAGAATATATTTTAGAAAAAGGATTAGATGAAAGCAAATTGATGCTTTCTTTATGAATAGATAAATATAAAAAGATAAAGTCTTATGTGGTGGCCTAATAAGCAATGGTGTTTACCGTTCAAAGCGTGGCTTGAATTATTATTATTATTATTATTAATAACTAAATTCATTTTCTTTATGAATTCAAGTTGTGTTAGCCGTATTTGTTGTTCGAAATTTATTATTTCAACTTATAATTATTTTTTACACCTTCCCCCTGCAACATTTTTTAAATCTTCTTTTTTTTTTCTTATTAATCATATTGATATAAATATTATTAAATATCAAAAAAATTAAGAGTAAATATTTCAAATAAATACAAATAAAAATTAAGAGTAAATATTCTTTCAACTAAGGTCTTACTCTGGATTATTGTCGAACGAATACATGATGTCATAACATCTTTCAACTATAATCTTATTTATTTTTATTATGATGTCATAACATCTTTCAATTATGGTCTTACTCATTTTTATTATAATGCCATAACATCTTTCGGCTATGGTCTTACTCATTTTTTGCGTATAGCCTCCGATCGGACTCATGACTTAGCCATGATCTTTCTTAGTTACTTTCCCCGTTGCCTTCCATCCATTTCACAATTCCTAACATTGATATTTGAACACCGCAATGTCCTCTCTACAAGGTCGAAGCTTCGCTCATCACGGGTACACACAATAACATCGTATGGTGGTATCTAATAGAATCACCCGTTTTCCTATCCTAACTTCATCTAATCCCGACGGAGACCCCTTTTTCGTATTTCATATGCAATACATGCATTTTATAAATTAAACATCATGGATCATGCCTACTGAACTATAATGGCGGATGCTTATAAACCCATGCAGACTTTCAATATACTTAGCATTTCAGGGTTGGAGTGCAAAAACTCACCTAATACTTCTTCGCCTTATTCGTTTAACTTTTTCGGAAGCCAAAGCTTCTATTCTCCTAGAAGCTACGCAAGACAACCAATTCATAGGTTAAACTCAGTAATCCCAGTTTAAACTTAGTTTTCCAAAAAACATGCAGAACCCTTAAAATGGTTCTAAAAAACCCCTTAACTTCATTTCCTTAATCTTATGTACAATGAAGGATTTAGGACCTTACCAGCTTCTCAGTTTTTCTACTTTTTCAACTAATTCTTTACGATCACCACTCAAAGTAGAGCTTTCCATAATTATCGCTTCTTCGGAGCAAACACGAAAGATGAAGAAGAGGAAAAAACAAAATAGAATTTGGAGGAATCTCCTTAAGGATTCACTTCTCAGCCTTTTATAGCCCCTCACACACAGTCTTCAACTGTTTAGAAACCATCTATTGGCAATCATTTTGTCTTCCACTAACAAACCAGCTGATTTTAATCCAGCTGAACTAAACTTAAAATTTCAACCATGCTCCATTATGTTTCTAATTTTTCCTGATTTTTCAGTAGAGACCGCCAACTTACGGTCTTATTCAATTAGATTCCCTAATGGTTCCTAATTTCTGGGTTTAAAGGGAACAGGGTGTGACACGACTACTGTTAGATCAACGACCGAAAGCCAATGTTAGTTTGTGAACTTTTAAAATTTTAAATTATATGATATTTACGTAAATATTTGAAATTAATACTAGGTACTTAATAAAATTTATAATTTCGTATAATAGTTTGAATGGATGTCATAAGCTGATCCGAGAATTCAACAATGCATCCTGGTTGAATTTTTGGCCAACTGCAATATTTGGCACGTTAAGGTGCCATTGATAGTTTTTTTGACGATCGAGATGCATGAATCCGATCAAGTAATGAGCCAGTTTGGGTTTAGGCAAAGTATTCCGCCGTTACCCTAGGACATCGAAGAACTACACAAGGTTGACTTATGGGGGAGAACCGACAAACGTTGGGTGAAATTTCACGCCAAATATATCTACATTTGGGAGCATAAGTCATATCTATGCGTGAACCAATTCTCACACCTGATTTGACAACCTCTTTGGATTACATGACATGATTTAGAAATCATGGTAAACCATATCTACTTCCAAAGGAGGAAATGAATAGGCAATGTCGTCGTAGGAGGTCAAGACGACCCCATATGAATCCTAGGTTGAGAGTACATGCCTCAATAGAGTCATCATCAGCTCTAACCTCACACAAGGCATCAAGGGGTGCACCACCTTTCGGTCAGTATGGTTCATATAATTCTAGTGCTTTTACTAACCCCATTTTTTTTACACAAGCACCACATTATGCACCATTGTACCATGTATTAACACCTTCTGTAGGTTTATTTTTTGCACCACCTCTATCCCAGCACCATATGGAGTGCCAATGTCAATAGCAACACCGATGTATCTACTATCTTCGACAATTCCAACATTTTATCCGCAATTGGGTTATTCGACACCATACACTGTCGATAGTGTTGCAAACACTCTCAACATCATTGTTCTACTGGGGTGGCTCATCTTTGCAACTACCTGTTATTACAAATGACGATATACCATGGCAACCTAGGATGACACAACACTCAAGCATAGAGAAATGAGATAAAGATGAAGATGATGGCCCCCTTTGGTTGAACGGTTGAAGTCAGTAAGGTGCAGTTGGGGTAGATAACTGCCCCTAACCTCACTGCTATGCTATTTGGATTAGGGTACTAGTGCAGTGAAAATAAATGTTGACCACACTGAGATGCTGAAACTCAACTGGCAGCAGTAGTGAAAAATCAGTGGCAGTTGGTATTTTTAACTGCTAAAAATACCCATATTTTTATTTATTATTTTACCATTTTATCCTTAAAAGTTATATTAATTTCTTTTCCAACCATATTTGTTTTCAGATTTGGGGAAAAAACAACCGTTTCTCCCTTTTTTTGCTTTGTTCTTGTTTTTATTTTTATTTTTTGCTTTGTTCTTAGTTGTAGCAATCGATCTGTCTGTAGATAAAATCAAACTGTTTGAAGGGGCCTTGTTCATAAGGTATGATTCTTACTAATTTAACCGGGTTAGCATCGATTTGCTTGCTTGTTCTTTAGTCAGTATTTCATCTGGTCGTCAATGGAAGGATGACTTCAATCATGGTTTCTCTGTTAAAATTCTTCTTGCGGTGTCTGTAACTGTAAAACGAAACCCTTCATAGAAAGTAAGATAGTTGCTCCTTTTTTATTGAACTTTGCAGCATTTTCTAGGGAAAATCATTTACATTTTTTTTTGAGTTGTCTATTGTAAGCTTATATTTAAACTTGATGATGATGGGTTTAGGACATAAATCAGTCAAGTTGCTAGCGGTTTCCCGTCTGGTCGAAGTTCACTCTAGATTGTGGTTAAGTCTTACATGGAGTTGACTTGGATGAGAGTTGAAAATAATTTTATTTCATGAAATGGCTAGTAACGATTAAAAACTTGAGGTCTAAAATTGTGGACTTAAGGTTTTTGAGAAGAATGCTTTCTAACATGCTGGTCTAGCTGGCATCAATGTCTGAACTGCATGATATTCTGCTATATTTGTCCTCTATTTTCTATTGATGCACACATATGTTTTTTGAGATAGACCAACCTCTTAAAAGTAACTTCCACGTCTGGAAATAGTAGTATTGGAGCCCTGTGCTTTTCTGCACTAATATTCTACTTCCCATAAAGTAAGCATGCTGTGACTGAGATGTCGTTCTGATCCAGGAAGTATAACTGCTTCCCCTAATTGATTATAGCTACTACTTGTGGTTTGAGCCCTGCAAAAAATTATGACCAAATACTAAAAGCTCAAATAACTTTAACTTCCTTGCGTCCTTGTAAGAAAACTATCATTGTGAAATGTTGTTTTGTACTAATGAATCTGAGGAAATGACAAATGAGAATGTAATACAAAAACACATAAAACTTTAACTTTAACTTGTCTGTTTATTGAGTCATTTTCCGAAAGCATATCATCAAGTAGGGGACAATATTAATAGAAAGTGGACGTATAGAAAGCTGTGGAATTAAATTGTTGTGGTTTTGGCAAGTTTGTAGCAGCAAATAAGCCCAGTGAAGGCAAGCGTTTCTTACGCATCCTTGGCAAGGTGATTTTTAAAAAACAAAATATTCTTATATTCATTTTATGTATTCAAAAGCCATGAAAAACTACAGCATGTGCAAGCTATCTTTTATTTATATATATAAAACATGTGTGCTCCAATGAGTGTTTTCTTCAGATCGAAGTGTATGGTGATGGGGTAATTTGGAGTTTGGACCCACGTGTATTTATTAATTATATCTTGCAATCAATATATGGTTAAGCTGGTGTGTTGATTTTCTGTTTGCACATTGAGGACATAATTGAGATCTTAGGCTTTTTTCTTTCATTTTGTCTTTTTTGATTTAAACTTTAGGATTTGTAGCAGAAGCCATAATGGCATTGAAAGACTTTTGTACATTTCCTCATAATTGCATGCTTACTATGTGAAAATTTGTTCCTACTGATTAGTCTTCAGATTTGGATTTCAATGGAAAACTGGATGTTCAGGAAATAAATTTATTAATGAAATTCAACCCCTTTCCTTGAACTTGAACTAGATCTGGATATATTTAAAAAGAAAAATTGAAAAAATAGATCTGGAAGTTTTACTTTATATGTGGCCTGATTTAAATTCCCAGTGGTCTGAACTCCTCAATTTTTAAAAAAAATTATGTGGGGGTGTGAATTAAGTTTCTAGTGGCCATAACTCTTTAGTTTATGATGCCACTAGTATACTGAATAATGATCATGTTTTGTTTCTTTAGGAATCAATTTTCTTCTAAGCTTATAAAGAGGCTTATGTTTCATGCTTTATATAACAGTTTGTTGTTAATTTTGACATTTTCTTATTGTCCTTGCAAAATTATAACGCCTAATAATGTATTCTTCTGCAGGCATCTCATTGGAACGCCCTGTTTTAACTTCTTGTGGCACTGGTGTAACTGCTTGTATTCTGGCATTGGTACTTTCCTTCACCAAATATAATTGTTCTATCTCTATCTTTAGGCTTGACATTTATCCATGTTCTTGTAAATCTCTGGAAGGGTGAAAAAAATATAGTGTGGAACAAAGTTCTATGCATTTGATTACTTCATATGACTTTCATTTGCAATAATCTAATTTTTGAAGGTATTTTTCATTAATTTCTTGTCATAGACTTCTATAGAGAACATGCAAAATGAACTTACCAAATTCTTTTTGTTTTCTTATATATTCCGTCGTTTGGTCCTGCAGTAGTCATCAAAATTATTGTTGGTCCTGCAGTAGTCAATCTATTTGTCTGGAGGATAAAATCAAACAGTTTGGAGGGGCCTTGTTCATAAGGTATGATTCTTCCTAATTTCTTATTGTATACCAAGTTTGCTTTTTAGAGAAAAATTGTTATGGTTGGTCTTTTTGCTTATATTTTTGACAAAATGCATAGGATTTTAAATTTGTTGAAATGATATTAGTTTAGTTGAAATGATTTGAGAGCTTTTATTGCTTTTTAAAAGTGTTTGACCCTCTTACATATAATTTTTTAAGTTAAATGCTTAAATTAAATGTCAGTTGCCTCTAGCTCTGTCAATGGTGGTTTACTTATAGTAACCAGACCCGATACCTTTCCCCCATATAGAATAGGACAAGCATGAAAATTTTTTATCTTGTTAAGTAATTTATAGTATAAACTTTTCAGCTTTTAAGTTTGAGTTATTCAATATTACTGTACATAATAGATGGTAAAGACACGAAAATTTGTGGAAGGAGAAAGTACCTTAGCAAGAAAAGCTATTTGGGATGATGAGCTGACATTGATATTTTATGAACTTTGCGTGAATGAAGTCAATGCTGGTAATAGACCGATAACTCATCTAAACTCAAAAGGATGGGAAAATGTCATTGCTCTTTTTCAAGCAAAAACACAAAAAAATTATGGAAAACCTCAATTGAAAAATAAGTGGGATACATTAAAAAAGGAATGGAGGTTATGGAGGGAGTTGCTTAAGGAGTCTACAGGTATTGGATGGTGTCCATCTAAAAAGACGGTTGATGCTACCGAAGAATGGTGGGCTGAAAAAATATAGGTTAGTGTTAACTTTATCATTATTTTAATGCATAAATTTTATTGAAATTAATAATTTACAAATATAAAAATCTTAGTATAACATTTAACATTTAACATGTTATGTAGGAAAATCCTCATTTTAAAGGATTTAAGAAGAAAGGAATTGAACCACGATTGAATGATTTAATGTGGCAAATGTTTGGTGGCATTGTTGCCACTGGAGAGAATGCATTGGCACATTCGTCTGATGTTCTTCCAAGTGGGGTTCTTATGGAAGATGATACACCTAATGAGGGATTTGGTGATTCAGATGAAAATAGTAATGAGAATGAAGATATTCCTACTAATGAGGTACCGTCAAACCCTTCTCATGAAACTCCTAATCGAAGAAAGGAAACACTTGGGGTTGTACATGGTAAAGGAAAAAAATCAAGTTCAAGTAGAAAATCATCAAAAAATTCATTAGCTACTCATATTGAGAAATTGTGTGAGAGTATGGCTAGTCCAAGGAAGTTAGTTTCTGAAATTATTTTTCCTCACTCTCAATATACTATTTCAAGTGCAATGGATGCTTTGCGTGATTTGGAAGATGAAATTCCAAAAAAAAGATGAACTGTACTATTTTGCCATCAAAATGTTCCAAATACCGGTGAAACGAGAAGTATTTTTGAACTTAGATCCAGATGTTAGGGTTTGGTGGCTTCGACGTGAGTATGCTGAACAAAATCCAATTGCATCATTTTCATCCTTGGTAGCAACATCCTCATTTCCCTTCCAACCATACCATCCACAACCTCCACCATAAGCTCCTTAGCTTTATTATTGTAATATAACTATACTACTCTTTTATATGTAAAACTAATGTATGATCTACTTTTTTATATGCAAAACTAATGTATGATCTACTTTTTTATATTAAAATTAATGTATGCTATTTTTTATGTTTGGTATTTTTATACTATGCTTTTATTCAATTTTGTTGTGTTGTATAGAATGTCACAAGTTATTAATTTATTTTCATTTTATTACTTTTTCAGGTTATGGATGAATTTAATAATATGTATAATAGTTTTTATATGAATTATGATACCCATGAATTGAGTGAAGAAGCTCAACGAAGAATAGCCACAATTGTTACACAAGTTGAGCACAACAATTATCATGAAGAGGAAGAACAAATGTTAAGCAGTGTATTGGTACACCATGAAACTTATTTCACTATGCAACCGTGTATGAATTCAAATTATACAGGTCAAATGTCGGTGGACAAAGTATTAAATGGGCATGATGATCGCTGCATGAATAGTTTTAGGATGCCAAAAAATATATTTCACAGCTTATTGCATGATTTGCAAACAAATTATGGCTTAAAGCATGGGAAGGCATCTGCGATGGAGAAGTTAGCATTATCATTGTATATTCTTGGAAATAGATAATCAAATTCAAATGGAACAGAGCGATTTCAAAGATCTGGGGAAACTGTTAGTCGAATTTTTACTGATATGTTGCATATATTTGCTCGAATGGGAATAGACACGATTAAACCCACTGAAGGTCAATTCGAGGAAGTACCGAACCATATTCGACATGATACAAGATATTGGCCTCACTTTAAGGTAAACTTTACACAATCTTTATATTTTTAAAATATAAACTATTTCTAACTTTTATCTCATTACTTGTATTTATTTTAAAGGATTGTATTGGGGCCATAGATGGAACACACATAAAAGCATGCATTTCGCCTTCTTGTCAAATACCTTATATCAGACGGAAAGGTGAACCAACTCAAAATATTATGGCAATTTGTGACTTCAACATGTGCTTCATTTTTGCATTTCCTGGTTGGGAAGGAACAACACATGACAGTAGAATTTTTTTGCAAGCACTTAGAAAACCAGAGTTAAAGTTTCCACACCCTCCACCAGGTCGAACTTTAATTTTTAATTAATCTTTACATAAAAATAATATTAAAATTTTTAATTTATTTTTAAACGTGATATTATGTTTTAATTTTTTTGTAGGAAAATATTATCTTGTGGATTCAGGATATCCACAAATGACAGGTTTTCTAGGTCCATATAGGGGGAACGATATCATTTACCTGACTTTCATCGAGGTAATCATCGAGCATCTGGAAAAAAAGAAATCTTTAATCATGCCCATTCTTCATTACGCTCTGTGATTGAACGAACATTTGGAGTGTGGAAACAAAAATGGCCAATATTAAGAGATATTCCAAGCTATTCATTCGACAAGCAAGTTTTAATAGTTATTGCAACAATGGTTTTGCATAATTACATTCGGAGACATGCTTGGTCAAATGATGAGGATTTTCGACAATTTGAGAATATACCCGACATGCCAATCTCTTCAGCCATTTTGATAGAGGTGAATCGAGTTCTTCTAACAGTGAAAGTGACCTTCAAATTGCAATGTTAAGGGAAACCATTGCAAATAGTTTAATGAATCAATATTTGTAAAAACAATTTTGTATCATAACCTAATTTCTAGTAATAATGAAACTTGTTATGTCTTATGTTACTATTTTTTTTTATTAAAAATCATTCGTTTAGATACTTCAAAATTTGATCCAAGTATAATGTTACTATTGGCGAAAATAATATTTATCATTGTTATAAAAGAATATTTAACTATAAAAATTAAAAATAATAATAATTTTATCTAATAAATAATTTAAATTGATTGTATAATTCATTAAAATATTTATAATAAAATATTGGAAGATACATTTTAATATATTATTAAATGAATTTATAAATTCACATATTTTAATAATTTTATATAAGTAAAATAATTTAAAAACTTCTATTGTATATCAATTCTATTCTGATGTCCTTAATAGTCATTTTATATTCTCACCTCACGGCTACAGCTGCGTTTGAATCCAAACACACACTCCACCGCTGTTTCTAATCTCACTGCTACAGTGTCCAATCTCACCGCTACAGTGACTAATCTCACCGCCACCGCTGTTTTTAACCTCACCGGAGGTAAACACACCGCCCATCCAAACTAGCCCGAAGAACATAAGGACTCAGAACCCCAGCTACGAAGAAATGCTCCTCGCAACCAACACCCATCGAATTCTAGCACAATTTCAACCTGACAATGCCGATAATATTTTTTAATATTTGTAATGTAAATCATCATTTACTTTGTTAACTTTTAATTATTTTCAAATGAATTGGATTTGAATCCTAACCAATATATACAAGTATTTAAAAATGAAAAACAAAAATCAATTTAAAAATTTTAAAAATATGTTTTAAGAATATTTTAACATTTATATTCTCCAGTGGATGACATAATTTAAAAATAAATTATATGTTCTATATATGAAAAATTAAAGTGAATAAAATCTAAAAAAATCTCAAATTTATATAAAAAAAACCAGTTACATATATTTAAAATGAACTTAAAATAAATATAAAATATTTTATAAATTTATAACTGCATTAAAATTAAAAAAAAAAACTTAAAAATTTTAACTTACCAGGTGTCAAGCAATTACCCCATGGGGGACTTTTTTAATATTGCAAATGCTCATAGTCAAAAGAATAATTCATGGGAGTGAAAATGCATTTTGTTTTTATATTGAAAGTGCATTTACTATTTAGGAGAATCCATCAAATATCTTTTGAGCTCTACCTTACTTTTTTATCACATTTATTTAGCCATTTTATTTTTAAATTTAAATGGCTTAATTGGTTAATCCGACACTAATTCAATTAACACGTCCTTTTATTAAATAATTATTATTATTATATTTCATATTTTTATATAAAATAACTAAAATCAATGTAACCTATGTTACCCAGTAATTTTTTTACCACAGCACCATATTAATTCTTGAATAAACTTTTTTAAAATAAAATATTTTCTATATTAAAATTTGTATATTAACCCATATTTATTATATGTTATATTTAAACACATGCGATTTCCATATGGTATTCTATTTGTCATTCCCACAGTTCAATCAATTGATAAATTAAAAGGATCATAAAGATATTAAAAACTGAATAAGATTATATTTACCCAAAAAATAAAAATAATACTTCGGACAACATGGCTAATCATTTAGCAAAATTCTTCACATTTAGGTCCACATAAAATGTTTATTAATAAAATTCCAAATTAACTTTATTTATTATTTAAAAGAATGAAAAGCAACATCAACAAACCACCCAATTTCTCTTTCATAATCTGAATAGAAAATACCTCAACAAAATCAAATGGCCTCCTCAACATATAAATTCCTATTGTAAACAAAAACACACAAAAACAAAAGAGTATTTCTGGGATTTAGTTAGTTTGTAGTTCATAATGCTCCTCCAATGAAAATGGAGTGTCCCTATTTTCATCTTTTTTCACCCAAAATTTCATAAAAAAACCATTCGAACAAAACCTTGCCCCGACAAGCTTCAAAATGCAGCTTTAACATAGGCAGACTCTTACCCGACCAGAATCAGTTGCGGTTACTGGTGCCAAATTGACCTCGTTAAGGGATCCCTTTCAAAGGACTCGAAGATCCATTTTCTGTTTGTTGTGGAGGAGTGGGAGCTGGTGACACTTTCTTCCAGAAGGTTTTGGAGTACAAGGAGCCAAACACGATGATCTGATCAAGGCATCGAATACATAATCAAGCTTTGGAAATCAACTAGAATGTAGAATATGTGTGTGTTTCGAAACTTACCGCCCCAATCCACTGTTCCCAGCTAAGGGGATGGCTGAACCAAATGCATGACAGCATGATGCTCACCAGCTTAAACAACAAAAAAGAGTTTGAAGAATCTCGATTCAATCAGAAATATAGCATTAGGAGGAAATGAAACGATAAACTTGATGGTACCTGTCTCGTGGTCATTATGGCAGCAAATGTGAGAGCACCAAATGTACGAATCGTGTAAGAAATGAAAAATTGACTGGCTGTTGCTACCTATAACATACAGTCACCTAACTTTAGAACCCCACAGTAGGTATTTCCCAATAAGTATTGGACAATCAAAGAAGAGTATGACTGACCATCCTATAATCAGTTAGAGACTATTAAAACTAGAACAGTTTTAAGCGAAGATCACTTACTGTTGAGAGTAATACAATATCAAGAAAACAATCATTGTGGCGATAAACAAAATCTACAGCTAGAAGTAAATGTCCCTGAAATATAAGACCTAAATCCAACAGAGAAGAGTTGATCACGAGTAATCAATCAGTAAAATGCAACGGAAACAAATCAAACATAAAGGTAAAAACAGAAGACCATTTTTATGTGTAGGTAGAAGGAATTTTTACCTGTCAAGCTGAGAACGCAAGAACACAATGTTGTGTAGAATATCTGATTGTGTATTTCCATATCATAGCCTTTGAATAATTTATCTTGGAATGTGCTTGTAAAGCCATCAAACCTGTGAAAAATAGAAATGAGCATCTATGAAAACTATTTCTCCAAAAAGCACTCAGAACAGCAATGCTAGTTCAACTGACATTAAAGAAATACTTTAGCCTAAAGATCCTTGGTAAGAAAGAGCAGATTTCACAAATACAATTGCAACCGATGTAGTAAATCAGTAATTGTTATTTTGGTCTTATAAAGGTACATATATCACTTTATATTTCAAAGATCCAATTACAAAAAGGATCAGAAAGTATCTTTTATAGTGAGAGGAAATAAGTTTAGGTCGATACCCAAGATAACCAACCATCAGAGAAATGCCCCAAACAGTATTTTCTCTTCCTTTGCCATATGGACTAAAATCAGTTCCTGCCTACAATGAAAGCAGAATTAGTTCGAAGAGAAACAAAGTTATGGCACAATCTAGAAGAAGCTATATGCAGTTAAAAGAAAATCACTTCTAGCAATGCATCACCTGTGAAGGTAACCAATGTCTATTCATAATTCCATGGTTCAATGCCTTATAATTTAAAATATATATATATATATATATATATCCTATAGTAGCCTCCATCCACCAATCAAGCTCTTATATAAAGAAATGAAAACCCATTGAGAATTATCACTGGCATTCAAGGCCTAAACAACCGTGAAGAGAACAAAGTGAGTGTTGTTGACAAAGACCAGAATTTTACCGGAAATAGGATAAATATCGAACAACCTAGGGTCACCAGAAAAGCCACCAAATAGTCAAAACCCTTATATTTCTTCTGCATGATGAAAGTGCCCCAAATCTGTGTGGAAAAACAAAATAAAATAAGATGACTTTGCCACTTGAGACTGATAAGAAATAAGGGGAACTAGTATTGAGCTTGAAATGGATGAAATTTAAGTCCAAAAACTTGTGCAATCACTTGGATAAATTAAATACATAAGCCTTCATTATTAGTCATGCAAAACTTACCATAACAGGTATCATTTTTGCACACTTAGCAAGAGTCTGAACCGGAAAGCTTACATACTTGAGGGCCTGAAAACAGAAATGTTGTCACTAAAATTATTATACCATAACTGCATCTAAAGGATAAGGGATATAGCTTTACCTCATATTGACATGTTGTGGTTAGGATGTTTGTTACTGATACAAGGCAGTACTTATAGACTGGAGCAACAGGGTCCAATGCCTTCTTACTTGCCTAGAAAAAGACCCAAAAAAAATGAAAATATGTCTGCCAATCTTGCCATCTTCCTGTGAGATGGTTCATCACACAGTTGTAGCAACTTCCGAGTAACAGTTACATACCACTAAAGAACCAGCAGAGACCGCAGATGTTGTGATGCGGTTGCAGAAAACAAGAAATAACGAGTACTTAAAATATTCTTTGTTTACCCCATAAGGAACTCTCATGATCTTTTCCTGTATGAGAGTGAAACTTCCATCAACACATTGCAAGAGAACACAACTAAA
The DNA here is from genome assembly GCA_005393395.2 of Gossypium australe. Lineage (NCBI taxonomy): Eukaryota > Viridiplantae > Streptophyta > Magnoliopsida > Malvales > Malvaceae > Gossypium > Gossypium australe. The sequence goes on from CM016615.1 coordinate 101,799,328, forward strand.
CCATTTCGTAGACAATAACTACATGCACATAACATGAGCAAAGATCATCATGCTACCACTACCAAATAATCATACTTCTTATAATTAATAGAGTAAGACATTAATGGCTTAAGTGTCTTCTCTAGCATTCTTAGTATTTATTTAGGTACCCTTTAAAATAGAAAAACCAATTGCTTTCATCTGGAATTAAAAGCCAAATCTTCAATTCTAATATAGAGAAACTCACCCAAAAAAATTTAACTTACATTTTAGCGAGGAAATGTATAAGAATCGTTCTGATATATCATCAGCACAGCTAAATTTCCCAATTTTTATTTTCATATTCAAATTTCCAAACAATCAAAGAGTACCCAGATCCTCCATTTGCATAAAAAATAAACCTCCTGGGCTTGCATGTTTTACTAAAATCAATCGTTTTAGAAGCTCTAGACAAAGATATTAAAATCTAATGTTTCTTTCTTGTAAACCGTTTACATTCAGAAAAGACATTTAAATTAACTTTTAAAAGAACCCAAAATAACAATCTTTTTTAGGTAAAAACAAACAATGCAATTAAAAATTAAAAACAGAGATCCTCTTATAAACAGACAAAAGCAACAAATAAAGAAATATACACCATTTTTTAAAAAAGAAAAACGAAGAACCTGTAAAACTCCATAGATGACAAGAGTAATCAAGATTCCACTGACAGCAAAGACCCCTTTCCGTAATTTGTTCTCCTTCACCCCATCCGCCGTCGGCAATGGTTCGGCCATAGCCCATTCAGCACTAAATCAAACCAAATTTAGTTTTTTTTTCTTTATATATATTTTAAAAAAATAACTTCAGAAATTGCTGAGAAAATGAAAATCACCTGAAAAATGTACGGAGGGATCTAAGAGAAAAAAGACCGGGGGACACGTGGAAGAAGGAAGGGAACTGAGAGAGTGAAAGTTTTCAAAAAGAAGAGGAAGAAGCGGAAACTTAGGAATGTTAAAACAAACAATTGTCGTTTTAACCTTTGGGGAGATCGGAACTAGCGTCGTTTTAAGCCGCCGCGCCGCCGCGCCGCCGCTTCTCTCTCACTCTCAAGTGTAAAACAAAAAGCTATTGGCTTTTTCTATGGATCCTACGGGCTGCAGTAAGGTGGTAGAGACTAGAAACCGTTTAACGCAGCTAATCTTTTTTTAAACTAAATTCAAAGTCAAGAATTATTTCACATTTTATTTAAAAGATAAATAAATGTAAACTCATAATAAATGTAAGAAATTAAATAATGTGAAATTAAAATGTATCAACTAAATCTTAGTAAAAAGATTAAATTTATAAGAGTTAATTGTATCAGACATTCGAAAACTATGATCTTCAATCTAAATTAATCTCTATACTTTAAAACATTTTAATTATATCCTTAAACTATTGATGTTATATTAATTAAGTGCTTCCATTATTAAAATAGTTAATTTGATTGTTAAATGCCATACCAAGTTTTATATAACATAATTTAAAATGAATATTGGGAAAATATAAAGTGAAACCCTCAAAGCCAAGATAATTACAGGTACATTTTCACAATATTCATTTACTTTAATTTTCATTTTAAATTATGTTACATGTCTAATTTAACTGTTAAATTAACGATTTTAGTAATGGAAAATTTTTAATATAGCCTCAATATTTTAAAAATATAATTACAATAAATTAAAATTTGGGCTATTTTACCCTAAAAGGCCCATTTCCAAAATTATTTACGGAAATGGGCTAATTTTCTGATTATTTACCGGAAATAGCCGAATTTCGCGAAATCGCATTCACGTCAGCGCGTTCTCAGGTGATGTGTCAGCAAAACACGTCCTTGGGGAGCATTTTGTCCACGTCAACACAAAGTGCCGAGAACGCGCTGACGTGGACGCGATTTCACGGAGTTCGACTCTTTCCGGTAAATAATTTGAAAATTGGCCCATTTCCGTAAATAATTTTGGAAATGGGCCTTTTTGGGTAAAATGGCCTAAAATTTGAGTACTAATTTAGAATGAATTGACTCAAATTATAATTTGTCCAAACATTTCCCAGAGGCTTTATTTTTTTCTCTGTTTTAGAAAGAAATTATTTATCCTTTTGTCATTTATCCAAGTCCAGAATGTGACAATTTAAATACAGGATAAGGACTAAATAGATAATTAGGTTGAGCAAAGGAGATTAAAATATTTTCATTGTTTAATATGTTTGGATGGGGTAAGAAAATGACAGGTTTGCTTGAAACATAGAGGGCCATTCATGTCATTGTGATTAACATCATATGGATTGGCTACAAACTGAAATGCCATCCACAACTACAGGTACCCCTTCTATTCTTTCCATACAAAACACCAATAAAGCTAGTAGAACAGATCCTGCCATCTCAATTATATATATATTTCTTTCTTTTCCTCCGACTTTCATTCCATGGATTGTGCTTTATCTCCTCAGATCTTCATAAACACAAGGTATAAATTATATGGTACATATGTAATACTATGATTAAAGTTGTACTGTTTATGTACTGAGATTACATGGTGGTTCATTTTGTTACAGATTTCCTAGGTGTCTGGCCATCAGACAAGGAGTTGAAATCAGGCTATACAGAAAAAGATGGTTGAATTCTAGTTGCTGTGCTGTGGGGGTGTCTGAGATTGGTGCTGGCAACCTGTTTGACGATGGGTCCTTGAAAGGGTCTGAAAATGGGTCATTGTTGGGTGCACTTGGTGACTCAGTTTCACCACCATTTGGAACAATGGATGCTGAAATTACCCCAGAAACCGTTGATTTCTTTGTTAGTGATGCAGAAGGTGATCCTGACTGCCCTTCTAAAGCATTCTCTTCCATTGACCAAGCATTGAATACAATACGCCAAGGAAAGGTTAGGAACCTCCACTGTCATTCAAGTTTAAGTCCTTTTTGTATGTATTGACTATATCACTCGCTCAATGCATTGGTTTTTTTCTTTTAGTTTGTGATTGTTGTAGATGATGAAAATGAGGATTTTGAAGGAACCCTTATCATGGCAGCTTCTCATGCAACTCCTGAGATGATGGCTTTCATGGTAAAGCATGGCTCAGGCATTGTTTCCGTAGGTATGAAAGAGGAGGACCTTGAAAGGCTTAAGCTTCCATTAATGTCACCAGAAAGTGAAGACAAAGATTCTTCTGCCCCAACATTCACAATCACAGTGGTATGTATGGTTTCTCGGTATTAGCATATTTGAAGCTTGCTGCAATAGTTTATTTCAAATTGTGTGCTTCGTTAGGATGCAAAAACCGGTACATCAACCGGAGTTTCGGCATTGGATAGGGCAAAGACTGTTCTTGCACTGTCTTCCCCGGAGTCGAAGCCTGATGACTTTAGAAGACCAGGTCATATATTTCCTCTCAAGTATAGGAATGGTGGGGTTTTAAGAAGAGCTGGTCATACTGAGGCTTCAGTCGATTTGGTCATCCTCACCGGTTTAAGGCCTGTTTCAGTTCTTTCAACTGTTGTGGATCCAGAGGACGGTTCTATAGCATCTTTGCCATTTATAAGAAAGTTGGCGTTGGAGCATAGCATACCAGTTATTTCCATAACTGATCTCATTAGGTGAGCTATCAAAATATGTCTTGGTTTCTCAATGTGACTAGGTAGTTTCAAGTTTTAGCTACATAGGCTCTATCCATTGATCTACTTGAGACTTGAATGACATTGCTCATCCACCCTAGATACACTGATATTGTTAAAGATCTAATCGCATACGAAAATGATGAGCTCGGTTACATAACACAACTATATTACTCATAGAAGGACCCTATACCAGAATCTGTGGAAATTTTGTGCTTGTTGTGTACTATTGCCTTCTCAAGGATTAGTTGCAGGCTAATTTTGGGCCGCTATCTTTGAAGGTACCGGAGAAAGCGGGAAAAGCTCGTTGAAAGAACAGCTATTTCACGTCTGCCAACGAAATGGGGTCTATTTCAAGCATACTGCTACTGTTCGAAGCTAGATGGAACAGAACATATAGCAATTGTTAAGGTAAATTCACTTTGTTTTCTTTATAAACTTAAAGCTGTCCAAAAAGTATGCCAAAGCTGATACTCTCTTTTGCAAAATAGGGTGACATAGGGAATGGACAAGATGTTCTTGTAAGAGTTCACTCAGAATGTTTAACCGGAGATATATTTGGATCGGCAAGATGCGACTGTGGCAACCAGTTGGATTTGGCAATGCAGTTAATCGAGCAAGCCGGTCGAGGAGTTGTGGTTTACCTTCGAGGTCATGAAGGGCGAGGGATCGGACTCGGTCACAAGCTGAGAGCCTATAATTTGCAAGATCAGGGCCATGACACAGTTCAAGCCAACATTGAACTTGGTTTAGCTGTTGATGCTCGTGAATATGGTATTGGTGCCCAGGTTAGTCTCCATACATCAATTTTGAACATGTTTTCTGCATCATTTCGTTATGGTTTCAATGAACTGCAGATTTTGAGAGACGTAGGGGTTCAAACCATGAGGTTGATGACTAATAACCCAGCCAAGTTCACAGGCCTGAAGGGTTATGGGTTGGCTGTGATTGGAAGAGTGCCTGTTTTGACACCCGTTACAGAGGAAAATAAGAGGTACTTGGAAACAAAACGTACCAAGATGGGTCATATTTATGGCTCTGATCTCCAAGGACAATTGGCTCCTTTCATTAAACCATCTGTAAACAAGAAAGAATCTCCTGATGGGGAGCCAAAACCTGAATAATATATACATATTCATCTTGGCTTCTGCTTTAGAAGCAAACGTGATTCACTTCATATAGACAAAATTTTCAAAGCCAATGGATACAACATTCTTTTATATGTTATGCATGCTTATACATCATTTGAATAACTTGGGTATTGAAGACAATGGGCATTGATGTACTTTTTAAGTGTTTGTTTATCATATTCAGCATGGGATTTTCATTCCCCACCCCTTGCTAAAGTGTTGAAGTGAAGGAGGTTCTACGCTTCAAACATTTTAGCTTATCACACGTAGCATATAGAAAATCAAATAAAATAAAAAATTAAAGTGACTTGGAAAGATATCATATATATATATATATATATATATTATATAATATAAAAAAAGTACAGGAGTAACCATGGAATCATTGAGTTTCGGTTAGTTCTTTGAATTTTAAAATGTTTTTAATTATATTTAACGTGGGCCTCGTCTTTATAACTAAGTTTTAAATATAATTTTTTTATCATTTTTAATTAAAATTTATTTACAATTTTTAATGATGGTGTATGAAATTACATTAACGATATATTTAAATATATCAATTTTAAACCCATAATTATATTTGTTTTATTGATGATATATTAACACATCAATTGATAATGATAATTACATTTAGTTTATTGATAATATATGAAATCGTATATTAATATTATAATTACATTTTAAAAATGTTTTCATTAATCCATAAGGGTATTAAATATTATATGATAATCACAATGTATGAAGGGTTCAAAATTGCAATTAATACGATGTCATTATCGATTAATAATACCGGTCTTATATTTCTTAACCTATAAATCAAATATAATTACAAGATATTTTTTAAAAAATATAATCTCGTATATATATATATATATATATATTAAAAGAAGGTATGAAAACAAAAATGAAAACTTTAAGTTTTAAAATACTTCATTTTTAAATTATATTTAAACGGATCTTATTTTTAAAGTGTCAACCACCTAAACAGTTTAACATGCCTATTTTAAAATAAATTGTTTAATTTTTCAAATTTTATAAGTTTACATAAATGTTTAAAAAATAGTAAAATATATTAAAACCCATTACAATTTGCTAATTAAACATTTAAATTAAATACATTTTATTGTACTTTAATTAAATAAAAATTTCATTTAAGTGAAAATTGGAATTTCTCTTAGGAATTTTTATTCATTTAAATTTTTTCAAAACCATTAAATATATTTTAAATTATAAACATAAAATTGACCCATGATGAAAAATTTGTAAAAAATTATATTTAACTTATCACATGTAGTAATACTGTAGTATATAGGAAATAAAATAAAAAAAATTGAAGTAACTTAGAAAGATAAAAAAGAAATGAAAAAAACAAACATCAAATAAAATTTTCTTTACTATGGTAAAATAGCAAACAGCTTTTATTTTGAAATAAAGTTTTCTTTACCATTAGATTTTAGGTGTACCCACTTCCACTCTCCACCTCTCATAAAAAAAAAAATTATTTTCTTATTATTGCCATTAATCTCTATTTAGGATTGTTAAAATTTAATTATTTTGATCGATTGTACGGAGAATTAATAATTCAATCAAGTTTATATGGTGTCATAAAATCAAAAAGAGAATTAAATGGGTAACAAAAATCGACTGAATCAATTAAGGAAGCTGGTTCAATCGAATTAAGGCTAGTTTAAATATTTAATTATTTTACTGTTTATAAAATAATATTTTTTATATTATTATTTATTTGTGTTTTTTTTTATTTTTATGAATTTTCTATTTTTTTAAAAAAATTAATTTTCATGGTTAAAGTGTGAACTATTCATTTGTGATTAATTTCAATAATATAAATATAAATTTGAAGCATTTTAAATTTAAAAGTGTTTCCTCAAACAAAATAATTAAAACATATTCGAATTGTGTAAATAAAAAAAAGGTTAAAATATAAAATTGCCACTATGCTATTAGTGAATATTGAAATTAGTCATTATACTTTATTTTGATTAATATTTCACATTATGCTTTGAGAATAAAATTAAAATTTCCACACAAATTTTATGTAATTGGTTTTACTAAAATTTTGTTACTAAATTTGATATTTAATTAAAATTTACCAAATAATATTGAATTTGATGAATTAAAAATAAAATATAACAAGAAAAATATTATTTGAATTATTTTATTTTAATAATTAACAAAATTTAATTTATTAAATATTAAAAATTAATAGATTGACTTAGAGTTTTTATTTAATAAAATAAAAAATTGGAAAAAAAAGTAAGTTTAATTATAAATATTTTATCAATTGTTAATATTATATTAATTTATTTTTATAAGTATTAAATTAATATATTAAATTTTATCTTAAATTATTTTAAATTGAAATTGAATAGTAAAATTTTATAAAAAAAAATAAATTTTAGTGTCAAAATTCAATCAAATAAAAGTAAAGTTGTAAAATTTAAAATATAATAGTAAATTTATCTTTGGCTTAGAAGTACAATATCAAATATCAATAAAATATATATATTGACAAATTTCAACTTTCAACTAAGATATGGTAATAGACTTGCATATTAACCCAAAAAAAACTAAAGACATTCGTAATAAACAGGCCTCTTTCTTTAATTCCTTATAAATTAAAATATTTTTTGGATAAATTACACTTGTCATCCAATTATCGATAAATTTATTTTTTTTATCATTTAATGATGAAAATTTACAAAATAATTACTCAATTATTCGGTTTTTTCTTTTTTTGGTCATAAGAGCAACTTCAACCCTCAATATATATACATTGCTTCAACTTAGTATTGATTCTAAAAAATTTAACTCTCAACGTTTACACATTGTGTAATTTGATTTTTTTTTCAAATTTGCTTTTCTTTACGATTCTTTCACTTAAAAAGCTAAAAAAATAAATCTATCAACTAAACTTGGTAAATATATATATATATATATATATATATATATTAAAAATGAAAATACTTGAAAATTTAAGATAATAATTTTTATATTTTCCTATTATTTCAAAATTAATCCTCAATGTCACAAATAAAAGTAAAACTGCAAAAAAAAGGGTAAATATTGAGGGTTAAATTTTTTGAAATCAAGACTAAATTGACACAATGTATAAATATTGACGGTTAAAGTTGCTATTATGCAAATTTCAAAAGCTGTCAAGTTATATTTCCATTAGTAATTTAATGGTTGGTGACCCAAAAAAAAAATCGAATATTAAGATGATCATTTTGTAACTTTTATAATTTAATGACCCAAAAAAATACTAATAGTTAGGTGATTATTACTATAATTTAGATTAGTGTATTATTTTTAAAATTCAGTAAAATAAAAAAATTATAGAGCACCAGGCTTGTTATTGGTCGGCCCTTCAATTATAACCCATTGGGTTTTATCGAAATTAAGAAGCCCTTTTATATAAACCCTAATTCCCGCTTCACCTTCTCCAGCAAACCCTAGAGCCGCTCGCTTCCCCATCTACAGGTCTCTTTTTCTTTCCCATTTCCTTTTATTTTGTTATATTGTTTTCAATCTTATTTATTTTTTGTTTTTCTTTTATTGGTTTAGGGTTTACAAAGGGATTGAGGCAGCTGTAACCAATGGCTCCCAAGGGTATTTGCTTTTGAATTTAGCTTTCACTCCTTTTCTTTACTTTGTATTTTGTAATGCTTGTTCCAGTTCTGATTGATATATTTAATCTCTGTTTTCTTTTTTCTTGTTGTTTGATGCATTGAGCATATGTTTTTTTTCCTGTACTCTCTTGCTTTAAAAAAAAAATCAAAATGAACTGTTAAGTAAGCTTTTGATTTGTTCTTCTTTACTCGTTCCTGGTGTTGGATTTATAAGGATATAGAATATTACTGAATAGTTTGTGTTATTTAACATGTATATACACTTCATTGCTTTGGAAATTTGGATACGGGGTTTTCGTTTTCCCCCATTTTCCGTTAACCGTTTTCATTGGAAGTGATTTGAACTTGTGATGTCTCTCAAGCCAAATATATCATCTTGGCTTAGTTATATGGATTCAATGATTTGGTTATTATGGTTTATCAGAGGTGATAATGGTTCGGTTATAGGTTTTGGAAAAAAAATTGTGTTTGCTATGCAGTAATTTTGGTTTTTAAAAAACCAAACTGAATTCTGCTGGTTCCGATTTGTTTGTTTTCTTTAAAGAATATTTTTATATAGTTTTTTTAGTTTTTTTTTTCACTAAATCAAATGTGAAATATTTATTCTTATATTATAAAAATTATAAATTAACTAAAAGATAAATTTAGGCTTGGTTTGGTTTGGAAATTTGAACTTAAAACTGAAACAAATCAAATACATTTAAGTAATAACCGATTCGTAACACTAACTAGGGTTATTTTCTGTATTCTAGTGGTCCCTTTGAATATGTCAATTGATAGAGTTATTTAGAATTTAACTTAGGTGATATTTGTAGAATATGGATTTTGCAATGGTAATGGACATACATAACTCAAGTTTCTGCTAGAATTAAAACCTATTCTTATAATGGTGTTTATAGCTTCTATTCGTTAATTATCTTGATGGTTGCATATTATGCAGCTGAGAAGAAGGCAGATGCAAAGGCACAGGCCTTGAAGGCTGCGAAAGCAGTGAAATCTGGAGCTACTTTTAAGAAGAAGGCCAAGAAGATCAGAACAAAGGTTACGTTTCACAGGCCAAGGACCTTGAAGAAAGATAGGAACCCGAAGTATCCACGCATTAGTGCCCCACCAAGGAACAAGCTTGACCATTACCAGATTCTCAAGTTTCCCCTCACAACTGAGTCAGCCATGAAGAAGATCGAGGACAATAACACTTTAGTATTTATTGTTGACATCCGTGCAGACAAGAAGAAGATCAAAGATGCTGTGAAGAAGATGTATGATATTCAGGCCAAGAAAGTGAACACCTTGATCAGGTATAGCTTTATATGTGCTTATTAACCATTTTTTATGTTCCATGAGCTAGTTTATATCTTTGGTAGCTATTTTATAGCTTAGTGTATTGTACTGTTTGATATAATCATTTCTGCACAAGTTTGTTGACTTGTAGATAATTTGACACTCATTTGGCAACTTTTTTGTTATAAAAGCACATATGGAGAACTGAGAATAACAATGCTTTGAATTTTTGTAACAGAATATGCCCTAAATAGTTGCTTATGATTGTATTCTTCAATTGGGTTTCTTGATGACCCCAGTTTTGTCGAGTCATGTTCCTAGGTGCGCATGAGCCATGCACCTTAGGACCAGGCAACCAAAGGGCCTTGCATCTTAGCCCTAAATGAAGTAGACCACACTTTAGAGTTTGTTAGATGTGGGAATTCACACATACACACAGATCCACACATACATATCATGCTTTACTCAGGCCAGCTTTTTCTTGCATCCTGTGCCCTTGATAAATATTATGTGTTTTGTGTACAAATATTATGTGGACATTCTTCTTGATGTACATGTTTCTCATGATTCAGGCCCGATGGCACAAAGAAGGCATATGTTAGGTTGACACCGGATTACGATGCCTTGGATGTTGCAAACAAAATCGGAATTATCTAAGCAGTTGACGACTACCTTGTTTTGAATGCTTTATTTTTTGTGTTTTGTTCCAAGGTGAGACTTTTATTTTCAGATTCAGCTGGAAGATTTAAGCTTAGTTTTTTTGTTTTTTAAGGTTGTAATCTTGCTTTACTGCCACTTAATCATCTTTGGTATAAACTTAAGTCAGAAGGTATTTAACATGTTTTCATATTTGTTTAAAATGGTTGAATGCTTGAATTTCGGCTATTCTTACTTACAAATGACTCGATGATGTCTGCTGGCCATTTGTAATCTGATGGTAATCTGGCTATTATATTGCATACTCAAGTAATTATTATTGAGGTATTTAATTTGTTCCAATATAATTTCATCAAATAAAAGTTTAAATATTGCATTACAGGTTAGAGTATGTTCTAAATTTTAAAATTTTCCCTTTTTATGTACTCTATTTTAGATGTTTGACTAATGTAAAATGTTAATGATTTGAACAGATATGAATATGAAATCAATTAAAACTCACTTAACCCAACTCGAAATGATGGACGCATAACCCAAATCAACCACTACCTTCTGGTACTCAATTATGCAAAATTCTTGGAAAGATCACATTTTTGAGTAAAAATAGTTTGTGAAAGCAAATTAAAGGAACCTATACGGTGACATATTGATATTATTAAGTCGCTTTCACTGCCGAGTGAAGACTACAGGGGTGGAAAGTTGCCCTTATTTGCTGCTGTAGAAGTCCGAAAGGGGCACTAATGGCGTCTTCATCACTCTTTGCCTAATTGTTACCCTTTTTCTAATCATTAAAATATCATTTACACTTACCATTTTTTCTCTTCCAGGAGACTTTCAAATTTCCGCACCAGTGATAGATTTTGGAATTAAGTTTTGAATGACCCAATTAATTTTTTTAAAAATTTAGAGGCTTAATTAAAATTTTAAGAACTTTAAGGGGTTTAATAAAACTTTTTAAAAAATTGACAATTTTAAGTAAAAATTTTGAGAGACCTGATAAAGCTTTTTAAGTGAGTTAAAATTATCATATTATTTTTTCACCTAAATTTTTAGGGTTTAGGTCAACATGGAATATCAAATGGCTCAAAAATTAAAAGTTTCTATGAATAGAAATCATAGCATATGAGTTATTTAAGCTGGCATGTTGTGGTTTTTTTTTTTTTTAATTTGATTTTATTATAATTTCTTATCATATCTATTTTTTATTATATAATACCCAGAATGATTCATAATTCCTTTCAATCTTAAACAAGAGAATAATACGATTTAGAGAACATTGATACTTAACTAATAAATAATTTTTTTTGGTTATTGGATGATTGGTTCATAATTCTTGCACTTCTAATGATAGCATTGCCACTTATTCTGTATTTAAGATAATTACACTTTAAATTAATAACATAAAAGTTTCGTGTCTATAATAATAAAAATGAAATCTCAAAATTCAATCATAATCTTGTATTTGAAGCTAAATTAGAAATTTCAGACTATAATGCAATAAAAAAAAGGGGGGAAATTGAACAAAATATGCAAAATTACGATATAAAAAAAACCCAGAAGTTAAAGAAAGTGTAAAACAACTATGGTATATGTATATCATTCAATTCAACCCCCTAAAAATGAGTAACCAATTTACACCGCCACTCCCTCAAATTTTTTTATCTTTACAAAAAAGGACACCCAAAAAAGCTTCTGTTAAGAAACTCATTGGAACCTTTGCCGCTTTGTTACTGTGATTTGATTGTTAGCACCAGCACCAGCACCAGCACCAGAACTTGCAAAACTCAACATGGCTGTTGAACACATTTGCCGAGTCCCACGACTCATTTCAAGGTACTGTGACGAGTTCACTCGTTTTGGGGTGACCACAGGTTTAGAATCACAGCCATTGAGGGAAACAGGAGGGATTTTGAAAGTGTTTGAAGGAGGAGGGTTCCTCCATTGAGGAAGGGGACCAGCAAGGAGCAGTGTTTGTAAGAGAGGGCGAGCTTCCATTACAGCTTGTAAAAGCTTGCCCTTTTCAGGCAAAGTCTTGCCCTTTGCAAGCTTGTCAATCACAGCTGTTTCACCATCAGGTTTGGGACTCACCATGGAAGGGACAAAGCCACACCCATTTTGAACAAAGGGCTGATTATTCAAAAGCCCCATTCCAGTTGAATCAGCAGGCATTTTAATGGTGGGAAAATGTGGTGAAGTGACTGCATCAAAGAAAGAGTCCACTGGGGGTGAACCATGTGATAAACTATTTGACTCAGTGATGCTTGAGTTAGTTTTTGCAGCAACCATGAGAGGAGTTTCAGGTTGAGGGGGAGGACAAGGCATGAATTTGTTGAGTAGCTTTTGCAATTGGTCCCTTGCTTCATCTCTTTCTTGGTATGCAAGGTTCAATAGATTCACCATCAACTTTAGCTCCTCCTTGTATTTTCTTATCTGCTCATTGGCTTCCATTTTCACAGACTCTAGCTCAATTGAACTGTATTGCAGCTTCAGTTTCAGTTCATCAAGATTCTGTCAAAACCAGAAATAAAGACATATCATTAAATGAAATGAATCATTATATAATAAAGCAAATAAGCCTAGTAGATGAACAAGAACAACCAGTTCAGAGTTTGGGGAAGAACAGTGTGAAACACTGCTTGGTCCATGTGGATCCAAATGTCATTCTTTTTTTAGTCAAACCAAGAATTAATGCAATATTAAACCCTTTCAAAGATGGGGAAAAATGAAATTCTTTGAAAGGACATTTGGTTAATAACATGTTTTTTGCTCATGTAAGGACAGAACAAATGCACTACATACCATGTGCAGCAATGTAAAGTTTTTTTTTTTTTTTCCCAAGTATATATGAATCTAATTCTTCAATAGAAATTGGACATTTCATTCATCCCAACAAAAAATTAACTTTGAGATACAAAGAACTGGAAAAATGAATAACCAAAGAAACCCAAAATGATACCTTAGAATGGAGACACAAATGAAAACAAATGAGCCAAAATCACAAAACAAGAAAGAATGCCATTAAAACAAAACAGAAATGGGGGGGGGGGGGGGGAGGGACTAACCTCTTGATAATTCCACAGGTAACCCAATTCTTCCATTTTTAAGGCCAGAAAGGAAAGCAATGAATACAACGAGGGGGGACCAGTGAGAGAAAAATATCAAAAAATTGCTGAAAGAGAGAGAGAGAGCGGGGAGGGACTTAAGGAAAAGACATTAGTCAGCCATTTATAGAGAAACCAAAGGCAAATAAAGACAAAAAGATGGCTCTTTTTTTTTTTTTTTAACTGACATAATTTTTGTAGAGGAATAAGACAAGAAGTCCACATCAAAAAGGGAAAAAATAGATAAAACAAAATTAAGGAAAGCTATAAACTTTCCAATTGGAAAATTTAAGTAAATAAGTAAATAAAAAACCTTTGGAGATATTGGTTTTTTATAAAGAAAACCCAAGTAAGATCATTGGCTAGGGATGTAATAAATATCAAAACCCTTTCCCTTCTTCTTTTAAACTTTATGGTCAATGCTACCTTATAAGAATTACTCTCATTTCTAAACAAGACTTTGCTCCATGGAGGGAATTTTAACTATTTATATTCCATATTTGTATAAGAGATATATATTTATTGATATGAATATAAAACCATGTTTATATATTTAAGTATACCAAAATTTTTTTTAGAGGATCAAAATTAAATTATATAATCTTTTAAGAAATTTAAAATATAATTTAATCATATTGTCAACGATAAATATTAACCAAGATAAAATATAATGACAAATTGTAAAATTCACAAACAAATTTACATTTTAACCCAAAAATTAAGCCTAAAATAATTAAATTAAAATTTGTTTTAAAAAAAGAGAAGGCTTTCAGATTGTTGAAGAATTAAAAAAGAATGGACACTATGGCTCCCAAATTGTTTATATTATCTGGCTAGGGCCTGTCCTAGATTGCATTATGAACTGCCCAACCATATAATTACTTCACTTTTTCTATTAAATATGCATCTTCTTTAACTTTTCCTGCACTTTATTTTTTTTTTCCATCTTTGAGTCAAGGTGTCTAACAATGGCAGATTTCTATCCCTAATTCCACATGGATTTTCACAGTCTTTGTCAGCATTATGAATATATATACACAACAACAACAACTGACAAGAAATTCAATCAAGGTTTTCAGTTGTTGTCTGTGTTTGGATTCCTGCCGCTCCATACACTCAGCCTTTCTTTATAAATTCTAAAAACAATTTTTTAGCTCGAATAGCATGAGTATTGTTGTCAATATAGGAGTATATGAGTTTGAGTGCACTGAAATGTATTATTTTCATATTTATGCGTTAGAGAGACACTATGAGTAGTTCTAAATATTTTGTGTAAAAATAGAAAAAACAGATACAACTAAAATCTATAATTAAATTATTAAAAAAGTATTAATTTTTTCCTTATTTTAGAACAAAATAGATTCTTTCCTTATTTAGATGAAAAATCCTATCAAATTAAAGAGCATGTGATTTGTAAAAAAGAAAAAGTTGCATACAACTTTTAATCATCAATTTTTAAAATTATAAATGAATTTTTTATTCAGTTAAATAAATATAAATATGTGATTGTGATAATATCTGTAGTTTCTCAAGAATCATTCTGATCTAAGTCAAATTACTTTTAATAATAATTTATATGTAATTTATTTTCTTCCAATTTAAGATTCAATGAATTTTCCATATATTGATCAGCTTTTATTAGGAAAAAAGATACTTGCATTTTTTCTGCATAGCAGATATATCATGATCTTGTATATGATAATATACTTAATTATGCAAAATAAAAAATACTTATCCATTAATAAATTTAATATGAATTTATATTTAATTTTAGGTTTATTGTAATACATTTAAAATTTAATTCTTCTACTTTTAATTTTAATAGTTTAATCTCTTTATCCTTTTGATATAATAATTAAAGTCCGACTATTAACATCGTCAAAATAATTTTATTAATTGGATTACGTGACATTTTGAAAATAAAAAAAAATTCCTCACATCGCTAACTTAAAACATCGTGAAAGTTATGTAAGCAAAAAAAAAAAAAAAAAATCAACTTTCACTTTACTTCTTTAAACCCATGTACCGCTAACTTAAAACATCGTGGAAGTTATGTAAGCAAAAAAAAAAAAAATTGACTTTCACTTTACCTCTTTAAACCCATATTGATGAACCTTAAACCTACTAATTTAAAATTTAAAAAAAAAAACAAAAAAAAACTTTAAAAAATTCAATATTTCAAATTTTATTTACTTATTTGGTTTCCAAGGAGTGTAATATTAGCCACATGAGCAAATTACTTTGTTTTAAATGTCACATAACTTAATTTATTTGATTTTACTGACAATATTATCAACTGTATTGTAATTATTAAGCCATGAAAGAAGGATTAAATTCCTAGTATTAAAAGTAAAGTAACCATTTTCAAATATGCAAAAAGTACAAGGACTTAGAGTAGAATTAAATCTTAAGATTTTTTATAAATAAAATATTAAGAGTTAGTATTGATATGCTCTCCCTGAAAATTTTTACTCAACAGGCAAAGTTCAAATATTGCCATAGACCCATTTTAAAATGAAAACTTAATTTTTTTTATCACATCACAAGGGTGTGTTTAGTTCAAGGAATGTGATGTTATGGACAAGCAAGAACATGAAAGAACCCAAGTTAACACCAATGAGCTGGAGAACCAGGACCCACTAGTGAGTAGCATCGCACCAGCTGCTGAACGCAGAGGAATTCGAGAGAGGAGCCCACCTAAAGCGATAACGAATTTGTCTTGTTCTGAATGGTTAATAGACTATAAATAATTGTTTCATCAGTTATGCAAGGGGATGTAAAACCTTGGAATATTTTTTCCTTTCTCTAAATCTATCCTCTACCTTCTCCTTCTGCTTTATTCTTCTTTCCCGCGCACAAATGTTCTTAACAAATTTGTGCTTTCATTGAGAGTCTGAGCTATGGTGAACAACATAGAGGCAATCAAAACCCTCCAAAAGACTTCCCCTCACCATGAAAAATCGTTGACAACGCTTCAAGCCACTACGACAAAAAATAAGCAAGCTCTTCAGGACTTTCTACACCAATTATATGCACTCACGGTGTAGTTGGGCCAACTGGTTCAGTCAACACTTGTTCAGGAAGGATCGAGTGATACCAGAATGATTCGAGGCAAAGGGAAACTTAAGGATGATCTCGATGATGGGTTTCCTTTTTCTCAAAAACCAGTTTCGGTTGAGCTTCCCCTCTTTACCGGCTAGGACCCAGAAGAATGGATCGCGTTAGCCCAGGATTTCTTCGAATTTTACTATAGTGCGGATCACATCAGGTGACGATGGCGTCGTTTCTCATGGATGGGGTTGCCAAGAAGTGGTTTCGATGGATGCAGCGCCAACGAAAATTAGCTAGTTGGGATCACCTGATTGAAGCTATACGCAAACGGTTTGTTGTGACAGAAATTGAGTCATCAGAAGGTCAACTCACAAAACTTACTCAGACAGCAATGGTGGCAGAATACCAGACTCGTTTTGAGGATTTGGTTCTGCGTACGACCAATCTTCCTGAGGTTTTTTTTTTAACTCGGTGATTTATTTTGGGTCTCCAATCGGATATAAAGAATGATGTGTTATCCAATCAGGTAGCATCCATGAGTGAGGCAATGAACTTAACCCGTTTTCATGAGGCCAGATTGAATGATATGAAACGGCTAATAGGTCGCAGTGTTGGGCCCAAGACAGCACCCCTTCTACCCAATCCACCGATATATCCTACTAGTCCACACAATATGCCTGGTCGACCACCACCCATCAATCAATTATCCAAAGCTCTTAATCATACTTTTCCCTAACCACGCAAACTCTCAACCGTAGAGGCTCAAGCTTGACGTGCTAAAGGATTATGTTATTACTGTGATGCCAAGTTTGTTTTGGGCCATCGCTGTAAAGAACCGTAGTTTTTCCTATTAGATGATGCCTCTGATGATACCTAATCGGATGGGGTTGGTAAAAATCCCGAGAGTGATGAGAGGGACTTGGACGATCGGGAACACTCCTTGGTGTCTATTAATGCTCTTGTGGGCTACAATACTCCAAATATCTTGCGCGTCATCGGGGATGTTCAAGGCCGTTCTGTGAGGATTTTGATCGACGGTGGAAGCACTCATAACTTTGTGCAATCTAGAGTGACTCGTCACTTAGGCCTCCATGTTACTGTTGCGCAGAATTTCAAGGTATTGGTGGGGAACGGGGAGAAGTTGCAGACGAAAGGGTGCATCAGAAATTTACATGTTCGGGTTCAGAACATTGTTTTGGCTACAGCTTTTTATGTTTTACCTCTTGAGGGCACTGAAATGGTTTTGGGTGTGGTATGGTTGGCTACTTTAGGGTCAGTCACTATGGATTTTTCCAACCTTACATTGGAATTTTGTCTCCATAACACTATCCATCGTTGGCAAGGGGACACTGATATGGGACTTCTTCCAGTACAGATTCAAACCTTGCAACGAATGAGGGATATTGGTTCTGTGGCTTGTTTCTACCAATTACAAATGGGGAGTACCACAGGACAGAGTTAAGAGGTGGAGCAAGCTGATATGGAACAATTACTTCAGGAATGTGCGGGGGTATTTGAGTCTACTAGAAGTTTACCACCACTAAGAGAGACTGACCACTCCATTCCCTTATCTCCAAATGCTAAACCAATAAACGTGTAACCTTATCAGTGCCCTCATTTTCAAAAGGGGGAGATTGAACGCCAGGTTCAGCAAATGCTTGAAAATCAATTAATTCAAAAGAGTAATAGTTCGTTCTCATCTCCGGTGCTCTTAATAAAAAAAAAAAGACGGAACATGGTGATTTTGTGTTTACTATTGAGCATTGAACTTTATCACAAGCAAAGATAAGTTCCCAATTCCCACTGTCGATGAGTTATTTGATGAATTGGGTGGTTCACATTTTTTTTTAAGTTGGATCTGCTGGCAGATTATCATCAGATTCGGGTATAGCCAGACGATGTGTACAAAATGACCTTTCGCACTCATGACGGCCATTACGAGTTCCGTATTATGCCGTTCGGATTAATGAACGCACCATCCACATTCCAAGCCACCATGAATGACATTTTTCGTCCATTTTTATGCAAGTTTGTCCTCATTTTCCTTGACGACATCCTTGTCTTTAGTCGTGACTGGTCTACCCATTTGGAACACGTAAAGAGAGTTTTAGAAGTACTACAGGAGAATGGTTTTGTAGCTAAGAAATCTAAATACATGTTTGGGCAGACATCTATTAAATACTTAGGCCATGTAGTATCCAAGGATGGGTTAGTTGTGGACCCAAGTAAATTAGATGCGATACAAGCTTGGCCTACACCGACCAATGTGAAAGAGCTACGAGGATTCCTTGGCCTCGCCGGGTACTATCGGCGGTTCATCAAAAGCTTTGCGACCTTGGCTACTCCCTTAACAGATTTGCTATGAAAAAGGGAACACTTTGAATGGACTTCCAAGGCACAAAAAGCTTTCGAGTTGCTTAAAACTAAATTCTGTTTGAATCCAATGTTCGCCATGCCCAATTTTTCCAAGAAGTTTGTAGTGGAAATCGATGCCTCCGGAGTGGGGATAAGGGCAGTTTTGACACAAGGGAATCGACCTTTGGCTTATTACAGTCAGAAATTAAGTTCGAGAATGCAAAGGGCATCTACTTACCATAGGGAAGGTTATGCGATTACTCAAGCAGTTGGCAAATAGAGACAATATCTATTAGGCAGACTTTTTGTGATCATGACAGACCAGAAATAGCTGCGAGAATTGACCCAACAAACCATCCAAACTCCAAAAAAGTAGAAATAGCTCTCCAAACTGATTGGGTACGATTTTGAAATACGCTACCGACCCAGACAATTTAATTTAGTGGCAAATGTTTTATCAAGGGAAGTCAATGCTAGTTTGATGGCTTTTTCTCGACCCTTTTTTGGTATCCTTGATGATGTTAGCCTAGCAATGGATAGTGATGTAGAAATGAAGAAAATTAAGGATCAAATATCTGCTGGACATGAGGAACACTTTGAGTACACAGTGCAGGAGGGAATACTATTGTACAAGGGTAGAATCATGGTGCCTAAGGAAGTTGTTTTACGCGCAATGCTACTTAGGGAATTTCATAGTTTAATCGTGGGAGGTCATGCGGGGAACGCACGTACATTCAATAGACTATCGGTAAATTTTTATTGGAAGGGGATATGCAACAATGTGCGTTCTTTTTTCCGCAATTGTCAAGTGTGCCAAAGAATGAAAAGTGACAATTTAGCCCTGACCGATTTACTCCAACCCTTTCCCATTCCCCAGCAAGTGTTTGAAGATATATCCATGGATTTCATTACGGGGTTACCGAAGTTGAATGGCAAGGAAGCCATCATGGTAGTTGTCGATCATCTCACGAAGTACGACCACTTCTTTGCTTTTTCGAGACACTTTGATGGCAAATCCATTGCCAAAATAATGGTGCAAGGCGTGGTAAAACTTCATGGGATGCCCTATTCCATCATTAGTGACCGAGATCAAAATTTTGTAAGTGAATTATGGACTGAGCTGGCTCGACTCCAAGGCACTGAGTTGTGTATGAGTTCTGCATACCATCCACAAACGGACAGCCAAATAGAGGCCCTAAATCGATGTTTGAAGATGTATCTACATTAAATGGAGGGAGATGATCCGGGAAAGTGAGAAAGTTACCTTGCTTGGGCCGAGTATTGGTATAACACTGCTTATCAAGCTTCGGCAGGCATGACACCATTCAAGGTGTTGTATGATCGTGAACCCTCGACAATTGTAAGTTATACGAATGGTGGTTCCTCAAATGCCAGGCTCGACCATGACTTGAAGAAACGTGATCTTCTGTTAAGAAAGTTGAAGCAGAATCTGTCCAAAGGATAAAACAAGATGAAAATACAGGTCGATAGACATCGCCGAGAGTTGGAATTTAAAGAGGGAGATTGGGCCTTTGTACGACTGCAGCCGTATCGACAATTGTCACTGCGTTTAAAGAAGCAACACAAGTTCAGTCCTTGATTCTTTAGTCCCTATCGTGTACTCAAACGAGCTGGAATCGTAGCTTACAAGTTAGACTTGCTGAATTCAACACGAATTCATCCCATATTTCATGTCTCTCAGCTGAAACCATGTAAGGGACAACCACTTCAGCAGATTACTCCACTTCTATTTTTGATCGATCCAGGGAAAACTCAGTCCGTCTATCCGATGCCAAATCTTGAGGACAAGGTTCCTACACTTGGAGGGGGTGATGTTATGGACGAGCAAGAACATGAAAGAATCCACGTCAACACCAATGAGCTAGAGAACAAGGACCCAGCAGTGAGTAGCATCGCACCAGCTGCTGAACGCAGATGAATTCGAGAGAGGAGGCCACCTAAAGCGCTAACGGATTTTGTCTTGTTCTGAATGGTCAATAGACTATAAATAATTGTTTTATCAGTTATGCTAGGGCATGTAAAACCTTGGAATATTTTTTCCTTTCTCTAGATCTATCCTCTACCTTCTCCTTCTGCTTTAATCTTCTTTCCCGCGCACAATTGTTCTTAACAGTTTAGTTCAAGGAATGTAACGTTCTTGGATAATGTAAGATTCTAACATATGATTCATATGTTTGGATTTCAAACATTACTCAGGATCAATAATCTCGCATTCTTAATAATGTTAAAGATTCCAAAATATAATGAGTAATCTCAATGCCACCAATTCCATTCTCTTGGTAATATAATAATTTTCTATTACAATTTTAATTCATTTTACATAAATAAAATCAAATTAATAATTAATGAATCAAAATTTAGAATTCTTTAATATATTCTTCAAATAACATTTTAACTATAATATTTATTACTATTATAAATTTTAAGTAAATTAGCATTTAATTTGTTATATTACATTCTATTTAGAATATTACTTTTATAACAATTTCACCTTTATTTTTTATCACTTATGTCAAAATTACCCTTAAACAATAACAAATAACATGTTTAAATAAAAAAAAATATTTATCTTCTTTCTTTTTAATATTTTTTACTAATTAGTACATCAAATTATTTTCTACGTATTAATTAATTTTAAAAAGTATTCATAAAAGAAACCCGACAATACTAAAAAAATATATATACAGCACAATGAAATTTAAATCTAAAATATCAATTTAACTAAATTCTGGTTTAATCACCCGGTAGCATAATCTGGTATGAATGATAGCTTAGAGCATCATTGCCAGATGGCACAAATCCGTCGTATCACAACGAAAATTCATGCAAAACAAAACCCTAAGTTTGGTATTCATGCATTCCCATTTGTTTAAACAACAAATCCAACAACATAAAACCTCGTTCTGACAGAACAAAAGAACATGAACTATGTTTTTCTAAGATGGAAAAATCCGACAATTCGGTTTCGGCACACTTCCCCATGTTATCCAAAATTTATAGGACAAAAACTACCATACATCTTTAATCATCTCATTATTCCTTAATCCAGCTGTTAATCTCAAGGTCCTACACTTCCACCTGGGTAATGCTAAGAATAATTTGTGAGCTTTTCATGATTTTATATATTACTAATTAATTATATTTTTATTGGCTTAAGAAGCTGACAAAAGCTGCTGGATTTTAAATTAGTACTTGACAAGGATGTTAAATTAAAATAAATAAATAGATAAATCAGGTGTCCTTAATACAATGAACCTAGTTACTTGTAAGAGTGCACGAGACATTGTATTTATTTATTTATTTTTTTAATCTTTTGCGTTATCGATTGGATACTTTACATTAAATTTGTCTACCACTCTATTTTACTACATTTTTAATTTATATAAATTTTATTAATAATTTGTTTTATTAGGGCTGATATATCCTTTGATTTTTATATATTATTAAAGTGATAAAATTACATTTTAACCTTTAATTTATATAAATTTTAAATTATTTAAATATTTTTTTCCCCTATACATTATGTAAATCTCAAGACATACGTGTACTTATGTAATGTTATAAGAATGAGTTGACCCAAATTTTCTATGTTTAGATAGTAAAAAAGAAAAAACCGAGCTAATTAAGTTGAACAAGTAACTCAAATCTCACACACTTCAATTGTTATGCTATCAAATTTATTTTGCTTGACTATGTGTTATTAAAGTTACAATTTAATGCATTAGTTGTGTGTAATATTATTTAAACGTTAGTAGATTTTTTATAAAAAAAAATTTAAATAACATGTCTTCATTTAATTTACTATTTAAAATTATACACCATCAATACATTGGATATGATAGTAATTGAAAGTGAATCATAGATTCTCAACTAAAAGAAGAGATTTTAGAGTATGAATATCAATGCGGTAATAACCAAACCAATAATCGAACCGATGAGATCATTAGTTTTTCATTTTATCAATTCAATTATTGTAAATTAAAAAAAATATAAAAAATTCATAAAAATGATAAAAAAATTAGAAAAAATTATAAAAATAAAATAAAATATTTAAATGAATTGAAACCCAATTCAAACGTTTTTTTAATCAGGTTTTAGCACTAGTTCAATATTCATTCGAGTTTTTGCTTGATTCTAACAATTATTTGTGTTTTAAAAAAGTAAAGAGGGTATACAGACCTACTGAATAAATTGAAAGGGTAGTTAGACCAATTAAACTAAATTCAGATTCAGAAACGGTCGAATAAAGTGGAGACCAGTTCCCGCTTTTTACTATTATTACCTATTTTAGGTTCTTAACAATAAACGACTTTACCTGTCGAACTGTTGAAGTGAAAACCTTCAACATTCAACTATTGTCATTTATCACCCAACAAAAAAAAAAAAAATTTATGTCTTTGTTTACCTTTTTCAGCACTCTGCCATGAGCTTTCTATGCTCAAACATTTTGTTTGGTCAAAATTTTTAGATTCATTGCATTGTCTCATTACAAACATCGAGATTGTCAAGTTTTAATTATTATCTGTAATTATCCAAAAAGAAGGTAAATATTTACAATAGGACATTTATTATTTAAATCCAATTTACTTTTGGGAATAACATTTTTTTAATATTTAATTTTTTAAAAATAGTTACACTAAATTTCTGTGATATTTAAAATTTAGTCATATCAAACCTTAAAAGGAAAAGACCATAGAAGCAAATTAAAAATGTAGTTTATTTTTAGGGTATAATAAAACAAAAAAAAAATAGTTTATAAAAATATTCGCTACCAGTATATTAAATTCGAATCTATAAATACACTCATATTAGAGGAGAAAGAGAAAAGAAAGGTCTTTTTCCACGCATAAAAGGAGGTGGGGTTGTTTTGGAAGTACTGTGGTAGCCAATGGGGTTGTCATTTAGTGCACATCCGCACATGGCGGTTAGGTAATGAGTCATGTGCCAGCATTTGGCCGCGTTATGGTGGTGGAATATAGTTGTAAGGAAGAGACAAAACAGCAGAGTCGCCGTGCGGAGCCGAAAACACGTGCCATGTGTGCCGCTGTTTTCTCGACACTTGGCGTATGTACCGTGGAGTGTGGCACATGCCTCTGTTGTCTCTTCTTTTTTATTTATTCTAATCCAAATTTGACTTCAATCACAGAATTTTCAGACTAACAAGTACACGCCTAGATTACGATTAGACCTGTCCATCTCCACTTTACCTGCCCGACCCGGCCCGTCAGCCCAACTCATATTTTAGATCATTGTTACAAATTTTCACAGTATGTTCAATACAACCACAACTGTAACAAACATCATTAAGTCTTTCATACCTGATTGATGCTCACAACTTCTCTTTATTTGGCCTTGGTACCCAGAATCCCTCTACCAATGTATAGCAAATTTGCACCTCAATTCGGATCCTAAGGAAACTCCTTCCAATTCCATTTCTACTGATCAAATCATCTATTTGAACTACCGTCCCTAACTTTTTACCAAGGATCTTTGCATTCTTAGTAGTCATTAGATTCATTGGAAGATTGTGAATCTGAATCCAATATTGGATGCCGGAGAAATCTAACTCAGAAACCATTGTATCTCCCTCCATATGTGAAACTTATTGGGTGACCCATAACCATCCATGGCCCCTCATTTATGGCTTTCTTCATCCATTTCTCCTTGCGAAACGAAATTGAAAAAAGTGTTATCTCACACACAAACAAGCATCAACTGCCTAAATACCTCTTAAAATCCCCAAAAACTCTCTTTTGATTTAAAATACGATCAGAAATTACCCTTCCAACAACCATGAATTTTGACATTTGCTTTGATTCAATATCCTTATCTTCCAATTGAATCTCTATAGTACCAAAGAGAATTTTAACAAGAATGGCTAACGATTGAAAATGAAAGAAATAATACTTCAATCTCTTTATTCAAAACTCCAAATAATTTATTCATTACGACTTAACGAAAAAATTTTAATCCTAAATTAATCTAGACTCAAGAAAAGAGGTCAGACTCAGACGAGAAAATTTTAATAACTCTACGAACAAAGATGTTAACAACTTTAGAATAACAAAATTGAAACATTAACTGATCGCTAAACTAATGTTAAAGTGTTAAAATTTCTGTTAATTCGAATAAATTAATTAATTGTGTTAAACTAAACTTTTTTTAAATGCCTTGTATTAATCGAACCAAATTTTCTTTTTCTATAAACTAATTTGATTGAAATCGAGTAATGCGCACTATGGGATTCAGTCTACAAACGGCATTTACATAGGCAACCAAAAAAAAACCAGCTTTGTGAGTGGGAGATATTTAGGGGGTCAACTCCTTTTGATGAGACGCCATTGGATTTTAACCATTGTTCAATGCTGAAAGATGGGTCGACCTTCTTATGATAGCCGATGATCCTCCTTTTTCTCCTTTTGCCCATTTATTACGGACCGTACAATAAGGATTACTTGATGTAATCAACTTATTTGTCAGTGAACCATAAGAAATTTGATATTTTAAAATAAAATTTAATTGAGATTTTATGTGAAAAAATTGAAAGAGACATTTAAATATGAAAAAGTAGAAAGTAGAAAGGATGCCAAGGAAACGTGATAGTAGAAAGGTTATATCGTCTTGACGAGGATAAGGAGAAAAATGAAAAAGATATTTTAAAAAATCAACCTTAAATAATTTAATTAATTAATTTACCTCTCTTTTCCGTCAACCAATAAATATACTTCTGCATGGTAAAAAAAGGAGAATTAGCGAATAATAATTACATGTTATAATGATTGGAATAATTTTTTTTCCCTTTTCATCTTGGGTTGAAACCATGAGCTAGAAAAGCAAAGCTTCCATGGGGGATCTATTGAGAGACCTTTGGTTCAAATATTTGTCAAAATCTGCTACTTTTGATACTGCTGTATAAGATTTTAAAGAGTAAGAGTAGAACTATTAGATTGGGGTTTTGAATTAGGTGGATGGGGTTGGATTATTTCGAATTTTTAAAAAATTAAGTCATTTTGTGTTTAGTGTTATTTCAAATCTAAGTAGATTATTTTTATTTGTCAATCGTATTTCTTTTGGGTTTGGTTTGTCAAAATTTAGGTGAGATTTTTTTTTTGATACTTTGAGAATTTTATTTTAACCCTTACAATTAATATTTATAAATGTGATAATTTGTCTTCGGCCCCGAAGATTTTTAAATTTGATTTTATTTTGCACTTGGCCTCTAAAATCCCTTTACTCTTACGTTGAACTTCGTCCTTAATCTTGAGTTTAGATCATTCATCATTCAAATTTACCATTATAATTTTTCTAATAGAGCTATTATGGTATCAAATCCTATAATTTTTAATTTCTTTTGCCCATTTGCTACGGACCGTACAAGAAGGATGACTTGATGCAAAGAAAATTGCTAAATATCTATCAATGGTTCCATTTTCCAAAGAGAAGAAGTTTCATATACGACATGGAAATTTTTAAGTAGTGCTTTTTCATGATTTAAATACGAAATTGAAAACTATAATGCATGGTAAATGACTAGCTGTAGCAATGACTGCTATCCAATGTGTTTCATGTTCAATAACATGACAGTTAAGGATTATAACGTGTTGACGAGGATAAGAAAGAACATGTTCGAAAATATGGAATAATCCATATATGTTTTAAAAAAAGTAATCGCTTTAGGTTCAAATTCGTATTAAATACCAAAGTTGATAGTTAGATTTAGAGGTCAACAAAAGTTGGTGCAAAACAACTTAACCGATCTAATCTACACAAATGGTTTTGTTGGTTTCAGTTAAATCAATTTAGAGTTCCATTGATTTACAATGAATGAAATTCATAACTCAATTGATTCATTTACCTGACTTTAATACATATTTTTAAATATGTTAAAGTATAATAAATATTAATCCAACCCAACTCAAATTATTTTAACCTAACTTAACCCGACCTAAATATAATATAACTTATTTTTAAAAAGAATTGGATTAAGACCTATGATGGTCAGTTAAAAAGTCATGAAAACCGATCAAATTGGCTTAGAAACCCGATTGCTCTCTCTTAATTAGATTGGTGGATGATTCAATTGAAACATTTTAAAATGGGTAAACTATAAAAATAGTCATTTATGTTTGAAATATTACGTTTTAGTCACTTACGTTATCATTTTGTTACGAAGTGGTCACTCTACCGTTAAACTTTGTTACCTCCCTAACGGCAATCCTATATGGTAGTCTAAATGAGTTTTAAATGCCAACTTGGATGTCCAGTTGTTGGGATGAAAATAAGTTTTTAATTAAATAATTTTAATTTGGACTACCACATAGGGCATTCAGGTTGACATTTAAAACCCATTTTTGGACTGCCACGTAGGACCACCGTTAGGGAGGTAATGAAGCTTAACGGCAGAGTAACCACTTCGTAACAAAATGATAACAAAAGTGACTAAAATGTAATCTGAGGCAAACAAAAGTGACTATTTTTATAATTTACCCTTTTGAAATTTGGTCCAGTATTTGGGGATGTTTGATGGGATTAATCCATAACTAGACTTATTATGCTCCATTTAGAAAAGTACATCATGTTATAATGATTAAAAATCAAGATGATTAGAGAATCAAGCTTATATTTTTCTTCTTTCACTTTATTCCATATAATGACATCTACGAAGTACTTCATTTCACACTGTTTGAAATCCTCACCAAAATTTCTACATTTCTTCAACCCAACCAAACTCGTGCACCGTCGTGCCTTTGAAATTATGAGCTATAAAGCCGAAGCTCCCATGGCCATCTATTCAGAGACCGTTATATTAAAATGGTTGTCAAAATGTGCTGAGTTTTAGCTTTTAAGACGACTAGCCAATTAGGAGCATAATTGTAAATTGGGTGGGTGAGGCCGGTTTAGTCAATTAGGTCAATTTTTCTATCATTAGATTGAAGTTATTTTAAATTAAGATAACTTTCTATAATCAGATCGAAATGCATGACATATTCACACGAGTTGAAATAATAACTATCACAAAAATTGCGACAACATTGATTTTGCTTTCCAAATATTTACTTAGATATATGTTAATAATTACTATAGATAAAATAGAGATAGGTGCCAAAAATTTGTTTATGCAATTTAAAATTTTTATACGATAATCCACGTCCCTCAATCAACTTGTACTAGATGTGACTTATATTTAATTCACTCGCTAAATTGCAACTTTATTCTCATGTATAGTTTAGATCACTCTTTTATTAAGACTTCTCTCTTGAAAGATTACATTTAAATGGATTGACTCAAGGTCCTTTAAGAATAAATAAAATGCTCTTTCAATGCATCTACTTAACTTGAACAAGTCGTGTGTATAAATAGTTAAAAGAAGACTTGTTAAAGTTACAATCAATTACAAACACTTATTGCAGTACTAAAATAATCACGTATAAAGGTCTTCAAAATATCTTCAATCCATAAATCTTTTGAGTCTTAAACCCTCTTTAAGATCCATAGATCTTCTACATGGTATAAGTACTTACGAGAATTATAGAATTTTGAAAGAGAAAAAAAAATTTCATTAAAAATCAATAATTGGATAACCCTAATTTATTACAATCAACACCCAATTTATTACAGCAAATACCCAAATATTATATAAATGAAACCAAGGGGACTCTTTATTCTGATTACAACCATACTGCATCGACCCATATCCTCAATGATTAAATTGTAGAAATTGTTGCTGGAAATGGTGCAACAGCTCCCATGGGAAGTATTTTTTTTGACTGCATAAAATACATGAGTTGGATGATAAAAAAAATGAATGTTAGGGATGTAAACTTTGAGCCGACCCGGTCCCTAGAGGCAAGTCATATTCTAAGCACATGTAGGAACATCATTTCATAAGTTCCCCTAACATAAACTTTCCAATTTCAGTACAGATTTGGTCAAACAAAACAAAGGGTGGAACATATGGTTTTGAATGTGGATTCTCCAATGACAACATTCCCTTTTGGATCATTCACTCAGCATGAATACAACAATAATCCAGTCTAAAAGTTTGAACAAATTTATTGATCAACTTTTTGTTGTAGGAAAATTAATTAAAGCTCGAAACTGGTCACCTAGACTCATCCACTGCATTAAATTTGAAATGCCATCAAGTAGTTGCCTGGCGGCATATGGATCAATCATCAAGCTGGTC
This sequence comes from Gossypium australe, assembly GCA_005393395.2. Classification (NCBI taxonomy): domain Eukaryota; kingdom Viridiplantae; phylum Streptophyta; class Magnoliopsida; order Malvales; family Malvaceae; genus Gossypium; species Gossypium australe. The sequence continues at coordinate 101,828,369 of CM016615.1, forward strand.
TCGAAATGATATTATCACAAACATTGCAATTTTGAGTTAATTAATACCCGAAAGTAGAGAAATATTAAATCCAAAAAGTTTGACCATAATAATTCATATTAATTAGTATGGCTAACTTGATGAATAAATTCCATCAAGAAATATTTTGATGACAAATTTGGATCATTTTCAACTACCTTCCATCAAAAAAGCTGGCAAGTTTTGATTTGCAAATGAAAACTGATAAATTTATTATTTGATTTTTTTATGTAATTAAGTCGAGATAACATTATATATGTATTCTCCACATAAAATAATGGTAATAACATAACTTAATGAATTTAAAATTTATTATTTAGTCAAGATTTAAAATTTCAAAACTAAAAAAAATATAATAATTAAAAATAACCAAATTAAGATATAATCATAATTTAGGTTTAATAAAAAAATTAATAACTAATTTTAACTCAAGTAAAAAAGATATATATATATATATATATATATATATATATAAGAGAAGTATCTGAAAGAGAAATTAGTGTTTTTTTGTACGTCGAATATCTTTATTATTTAAAATAAAAAATAAATAAGGTTTAATTATTTTGATAATAATTTTTAGGAAATGATATAATCATTAATTATTTAATTAGTTGTAATAACTCTAATTTAAGAATGAAGATACTAAAAAAGGAGGGAATTGGGCCAACGTAGAAAAATCGGCTTTGTTAAAAGCCTAGCCTTTTATCATATAATTTGGGCTTACTGTAGGCCAGCTACTTGGACTTATAGAATGTACAAGGTATCGCTTCACCGGTCATAATAATCATTTCATACTTAAGTTTATACATTTCGCTTATAAAGTATATTTATTTTTCTACTTTTTTTTTTTGTCAATTTAGTATTTAAAGTATTATTTTTTTCTACTTTTGGTCCATTTTATAACTATGGTTAAAAAAATCCATTAGGTAACTTTGGCCAATGAAAAGCACCACATGTCATGTTTTGACAAATAAAAAATGTCACGTGAAAATTAAGTTTATTTAAATTAAAAAATAAAAAATTATAATATTAAATATATATTAGAAATTACTTTTTGATTTTGACTGGCTACGTTGTGTATTAGAACACTCCATGTGTCCTTTTTTTCTTATTTTTCCAGTATTATATATATTATATTGATTAAAATGTAAAAAATAACGTATATATATATTTTAAAAAAATTAAAAGTATTTTTATAAAATTCTAAAATATATAATTTTAAATTTTAAAAATTCAAAATAATATATAAAAATTAAAAAGTATTATAAAAATAATATATATTTAAAATTTATTGTGACTTTTTAAATTTTATAGTTATATATTTTAAAATTTTATACATTTTAAAATATATATATATTATATAGATTTTTTTATATTTTCAACCAATATAATATATAAAATATTAAAAAAATATTTTAAAAAGGACACGTGACATATTCTAATATCACCATGTGGCTGATCAATGTCAGTCAACGATTAATCAAAGTCAAAAGCATTTTTAATATTTAAATATTTAATATTTAATATTTTTAAATTTTTAATTTAGATTTAATGTTTTTATTCTAAATAAACCTAATTGTCATGTGGTATTTTTTTTATTAGTCAAAACATGTTGCATGCCACTTTTCCATTGGCCAAAGTTGCCTAATGAAAATTTTTTTAATGGTTGTTACAAAATGGATAAAAAATAAAGGAAATTGATACTTTAGATACCAAAGTGAAAAATGGGTATACTTGAGGGCCAAACCGTTAATTAAGCCAAAAAAATCAAAACTTTGGACACAATTCAACTCTTGTGATTGATGTGGTGGCTAAGAAATATTGACCCACATAACTCATCTGGGTTTGAGTTTTTAGGCTTTTATTCAAATTACCTTTGAACATAATGTGTGTGTGAGTTTTCAAAAGCTAGTTTGAGTGTTAAATTATAAATTTGCCCACCATTTATATTAATTATAAAAGAAATCTATGATTTATCAATTCAAATCAAATTTTAAAAATAATTAATAATTAATAATTATTAATTACTTAAATTTATATTTCATATATCACAATATTATAAATGGGTTGCTTTAAATTATTTTATTATGTTTATAAAATAATCTTAGTTAAATATTTGTTAACACCAATGTCGAAACTATTTTTTTTTTGGAAAATGGGCCGCTTTAAAAAAAAAAAGGAGTCGTCACCAATATTTTTTGGGCGTGATTGGGCCACCTTATAAAATATTTTGGTCTACGAATCTTAAGAAAACAGGTCCGGGAGTCGGTTACGCGCGAGGAAGGATTAGCACCCTCGCAACGCCCAAAATTGGTACATTATTGATTGATTAATGTCCTAATATCGAAAATTGGAAGAGATTTTTGAATACGAATGTAATAACCCAAATTCTACGGGCACCGGAAAAGTGAGTTTAGGGCCTCCGTCCTAGGAAAACGAGTCCGTAAATATTTATTAAAAATATTTACGAAGTTAGTATAGGTTGAATTAGATTTTTGATAAGTGAATTTAGTTTAATTTAAAGTAGTTAGGGAAAGGGATCAAATTGAATAAAGAGTGAAAGTCTAATTGTAGATTAAAAGAAAATAAAAAGGATTAAAATGGCAAATAGACCATTTAGCATATTTGAGGCGGCATAAACATAAAAATCTTATGTCTTAAAATATATTATTATTAGTTAACTTTATTAATATAATATTATATTATATAATAAAGTAAATAGAAAACAAAACAAAACAAAGAAACAGAAAAAGAAACAGAGAGCATTTCGACACAAGCAGGAAAGAAAGAAGAAAAAGAAGGAAAAAGGAAAAACTAAAGATTCAAGGTTTTAAACTTTAAAAGGTAAGTCAATCAAGTCCTATTCTTTTAATTTTGATGTTTTAGAAGCTTTAAAGCAAGACTTTGATAAAACTAAGTTGATATTTTGAGAGTTTATAGGTTTTCAAGTGTAGTTGATGTTGAAGAAAAAGATGAATCAGGGGTTAAATTGAACGAAATTTAAGTTAGAATTAGTAGGAGGATTAAATTGTAAAGTAAGCTATAAGTTGTGTTGAGGGATTAATTTGGAAGAAATTAGAAATTAAAGTTTTAATATGAATATTAGATAGTCAAGTTGAATATGGAAGGAATTTAAGAAGAAACAAAGTATGAATTAAGTTAAGAAAATAAGTAAACTTAATTAGGATTAAATTGTAAAATGAGTTATAAGAAAACAGTTTTGGGACAGCAGCAGTAAAGTAACTTTGAAAAATCACCAAAATTGGTATAAATGGAATTAGAAGTTGAGTGAGATATGAAATTAAATCTTATTGAGTCTATTTTCATATGAAAGAAACATAGAAAGCAAAGAAATTCTGTATCTTGAGATATTTAGATTTTTGTGAGACTGGTTTAGAGTGATTTCGAGATCCCCTGTTCTGACTTAGAAAATTCATTAAAAATTATAAAAAAATAATTATGGGACATAATTTATATGGTTAGATTCCTTATTGAGTCTATTTTTATAATAAACAAACTAGAACATCATTTGAATTCTGTACAAAAAGATAATTAAATTTTAGCAAAGAGTGGTTGGAACTGTCAGACAACAGAACAGTGGTAATTTTAAAGAATAAACTGTACTTATTGGATAAATCAAAAATTCTGAAAATTTTATGGTAAGAAGATATATGAGTCTAGTTTCATAGAAAATTTACGGATGTTGATTTGGAATTCTGTAACTCAAGATATAGATAATTTAGTGACAATGACTCAGGTAAATAGCCTTGAAAGAACTTATAAGTAAATAATAGAATTGTGTACAAAGAATGTGGAATGAAGAGCAAGGGTAGGAATTGAATAAAATTCAATTATTTGTTGTAATTTAATGCTATAATTAATAATGTAAATTATTATTATTATTTTTGTAGCAAACAAGGAAACCGAGACGTCTAATACGAAGGGGAAAGAAAAAGTGATCGAGGAGTAGCTCGAGAAAATATCGGTTTGTATTATCATAATTCAAGTTATTTATAATTGCATGTTTAATTTCAATGTATGTGTATGAAAAATGAAATTTAGGTAAGTATTGATGTTTGAATTAAATATGACTTGGACTTAATTGATGAATATGTGTTAGTATTGAATTAAAAATATTGATATGAAAGGTACATTGAATTAATTTGTGAAATTAAATTGGAAGTGATTTGAGATTGAGATTGAGATTGCATTGATAATATGTATGAATTGAATCTGAATGATTATGATCAGTTGAAAGTGAAAGTCATATGAATATGTGATTTAAATACCCTATTAACTAGTCGGGCTAAGTCGGATATAATTGGCATGCCATAGGATTGGAAGTGTTCAGGGATTCTTCGACCTTGAGTCGATGAGACACTGGGTGTCATATTATTTACTTCGGATAGATTAAATAAGGTACTGGGTACCACTTTACTTCGGCTAGGCCGATGAGACACTGGGTGTCACTATATTGCTTCGAACTATCCGATTAGGCACTGGGTGCCAGTATGGTGTGTTTGGTTGGATCCGAGTATCCGCCAAAGTCCGAGTCATGTTAATAGGGGTAATTATGTGAAATAAGAAAATCATATGAATTTGATTATTTGAACCTCTGAATGAATAGTTAAAGAGATATTGTGAAATGAAATTATATGTGATTGAGAGATGAACCAAAGGTTCATGAACAATTGGAATTCTATGGATGAGATATTAATTCAAATATTAAAATTGTTACATTGGAAATATAACAACTTAGTATAATTATATGTATAATGTGTTATTTATCTAAGTATGTTTACGATATTTGATCATTGTTATAAATTGAATTATGATAATACCACTGAGTAATTCCAATACTCAGCGTACGGTTTGTTTTCCGTGCGCAGGTTAGTAGAGTTTCTGATCCGGTCCAGCATCCAAATCAAATCCGACTCCAACAAGAGGATTTTGGTGATGAAATTCTTCCTTTTGTTAAGTGGCATGTACTAGATAGTTATATGAATTATATATATATATATATATATATATATATATATTTAAATAATTTTGGTTGTATTTAAATGATTATAATGTTTTGGATGAAGAAAATGATATAAAGTTATAAAATGATAAATTGGTATTGGTTGTTTTGGTCTGAATTTGCAGAGGGATTTAGGTGAAAATAAGCAGAAATACTGCCGAAATTTTTATAAATAAAAGAAAAATTTACGAAAAATTTTCTAGAATGATTGAACAAGTTTCATTCTACTTTTAATATATGCTTTAGGCATTGAGAGTCCAATATAGGGATTTAATTATTAAATTATACTATGAATGTTATTTTATTTGTGAGTAATTAGTAAATTGTCTGATATGTCCAGTAATACCTTGTAACCCTGTTCCGGCGACGGTTTAGGGTTAGGGGGTGTTACAACGAATACTTTAGAAAATGTTTGGATAATTCAAATTGGATATTGAAATTCTCTTGTTCCGAAAGAGTGAAATATCACATCCAGCACGATAGGATATGATGTTTCAAACCCTTGACACGAAGATCATTTCGTGATTTCCAAAATTCAATTCATCGCAATTTTAAAAGGGTATTCCGTTATTTGGCCAAACGAAAAAAAATCAAAACCCAGCACGATTGGGCATGATTCCTCGAATTTTCAAACATGAAATATTGTCTTATTTAAGAAAATATGGTCAAAAAGCTTTAAAGGATATTTAGTCATTTGGAAGAACGGAAAATCGAAACCCAGCACAATTGGGCACAATTCCTCGAACTTCCAAACATGAAACATTGCCTTGTTTAAAAACCTTTTTATGAATTTGGGTAGAAAAATGGCAAAAGAAAAGTCGATGTAACCTTTAAAATTGAAAATTAGTCAAAACGTACAAGTGGATCTACTTAGTGACTAGTGGTACTGTAAGCATGATAATAATAAAAAATGGTAAAAATAAATATAATAGGAAGGAAAAAAAACAAAATCAAAGGTAGTATTAATAATAAGAAAAATGATAAACGATAGTAATGATAAATAGTAATAATAATGGAAAAAAAGAGTTTAAAATAAAAAATAATATTGATAGTAAAAATAGCAATAATAGTACTAGTAGAAATAAAAATAGCTAATATTAAAATCAATAGTGATAATAACAAAAATGGTAGTAATTATAACAATAATAATAATTATGATAGAGTATAATTGTAGGAATAATAATATATGTATAACAATAGTGATAAAAAATAATAGTGGTAAAAAATGAAAATAAAAAAATGATATTAATAGGAAACGAAAATAATAATAATAGTAATAGTAAAAAAATATTAGTAATAAAATAGTATAGTAATAAATATAATAAATATAGGAAATAATAATGGTAGGTATAATAATATATACAGAGTTAATTTCAAATAAAATAGATAATAAAAATAGTAATAGTGGAGATATTAAAAGAATAATTGTAAAAATAATAATAATAATAATAATACTAAATTAGTAATAATAAAGTTAATTATAAAAAAATAATAGAAAAAAAAAGGAATATTGAGATGGATGATGATAATAATAAAAATAACGGTAATAGATACAGTAATAATAGAATATACAATAGTAAAAACAAAGTTAAAGCAAACTAAAGTATTAATAATAACACAACCATAGTAATACTAACAGTAAATGTAATAATATTAATAAAATAATGAAAGTGATAGGAAAAATAAGAATAATATCAGTGATAAAATGACAGTAATAGATATAATAATAGTATGTACGTATATAGTAAAAAAAAATCAATAAACCATAGCATTAATAACAAAACAATAATAATTAGGTGAGTTCAAAAAAGAAGAAATTAAAATATAAAAGTAATTAGAAAATAATAACGTTTAAACTCCTCTCTTTTTGCCTTTGCTAATTCATTTTACCAAAACCACAAAACCCCCAAAATGGAACCCCATCTTTTCTCTGCTAGGGCAAGCCTCTCTTTGCAGCAAGTCCCCCACTCGCGCACTGATAGCGGCGGCCGGAGGAAACACGGTAAGATCTTTTTCAATCTTTAAAAAAAATCTTTATTTTACTTTTGAAAACAAGTGATAAATATTGATTTTTCACTGATTTCCTATTTCAATCTATGCGCAAGTCTCTTTTCCTGTTCACTGTGTTCATATTTGTAGAAATCTGGTGTATTACTTCTCTCTTATTCAAAAAAAAAAAAAAAAACCATCCCTTATAATGTTTTTATTTCGGCATTTTATAGCCTTTTTTACAACTGTTTGGTGCTTGTTTACAGGTACGTGATCGAGCACGTCTCTGACGTGGCATGGTGGAGTGGCGCACGTCGCGGGAGGGCGGCGTCCGGCGCGCAAGGGATGGCTGCTGGCGGTGCTATTGCTGCTAGGGTTTCTGCCAAAAATTTAGGTTGTTGGGCCACCTAGGTTTGGGCCTTAAATTTTGGGCCTGCTGTAATTTCCATAAGCTGGACTGTTTTTAATTAATTTTTTTGGACTTTGGTTTATTGGGCCTCAGGCGAAATTTAGGCCCAACAACCAAAATACTATTAACTTAGCATTATGGTAAATAATAACACCTGTGAAAATAATGATACTTTAATTTGAGTAAATTATCATTTTTATTTATAGCTTAAAATTATATATTTCATATACCACAATACAAACAAATTCGAGTTTATATATTACATGTACATATATCATAATATTAATTACTTAATAACTTGTTTTTAATTTTTTACTATAATTTAAGTTTATCTATTCCGTATATCAATGAATCTAAATACATATTCTCTACTTTACAACACTGCAAATACTCAATTTTGGCTACTAACATTTTATCTCTTCTTTGAGATAAATTATATTGTATTTCAAAAAATACTGCTATCAAGAGTGGAACAACTAGTTTTGTTGTTTCAGTTCATATCTCTTCCGGAGCAACAACTCTTGTTTAGAATAGTTGTTGTTTAGAACAACTATTGTTTGAGAGTAATTATGTTCGGGATAAGACTTTAGTTTAAACAATTGTCATTCAATGTAGTTGCCATTACAGAACAACTCCTGTTGAAAACAACTAAAGTTCGAAACAACTCTTGTTTAGAATAATGGTGTTTCAAAAATAGCTACGTTTAGAACAACCATTTTTTGGAACAACTTGTATTTAGAACAATTGTGTTTTTCCGGAAGAGTCATTATTCAAAACAAGCTTTACCTATAAAAGTATCACCACAAAATAACTCTAGTTCGGAACAACGTCTATATTGAGAACAACTCATGTTTGAAACAAGTCAAAATAACCATTATTCAAGAACAACTCTCATCCAAGAACAACTATTATCTTGCATTTCAAGAGATGTTTTGCGAAAAATGTTTCACATGGTACCACTTCCAAAGTAGAAGAAGTGGAAGTAACCCCGAAATATGGCAACGTTCTTAGATTATCTTCACTTTTGGGATGTTCTTAAGAGCTTAGTATGGTGGATCAGATATGTAGGTAATTAAAAGGTTTTCCTTTTAATACTTTTTTGTAATATTGTGTGCTTCTGCTTCTTTCATGAGCATAATGAATTCTTGTTCACTATTTACTATCACCTACAAAATCCTTTCATAAAAAAAGAAAGCTATTAGCCTTTATAACTGAAAAATATCTATCATTACTTTCAGCTTTGTTACTTCTATCCTTGAAACACTATAAATAGAAGCCTTCCACAATTGGTGAAAGGGCTTTGGCACTTTGGAATTCTGACTCTCAAAAGTCTCTTTAAAATTGTTTTATTTGTTTAGCCTTATCGTCAATATCATTTCCCTTTCTCCACCTTACCAACCACCACCTACCACTGCATTTAGTGCTACTGAATCTGTTCTAGTCTTCTTATCCCCCTTTTCTAGTTTATCTCGTTCACTTGTTTGCAACACTACCTCTATCCACCAAAGAGCCCTCTACAAACACCATTCTAAAATGAATATTTTATTTTCTTAAACTCACTTTTTGATACTAGTAATCACTATCAAACTTTTCTAAAGTATTTTTTATAGCAATTTTCAACCTCAATGGTAAATTGTCTTATGTCAAATAGTCAAATTACCTATCCAAACTCAAAAACTAGTTCGATTGTCATAATATGTTAGAAGAGAACCTAGCAAGCTAGATTCAAATATCTAAAAAGTAGAGTTGCCACTAACCAATTTAAGCTACGTTGGTAGCCACCTATTGCCTAAAGTTTAAAGACTAATCCTAAGATTAATCTAAGGAAAACATTAAAAACTAAGGCTTAATTTTGTAATCAAATCTAAGTTCGGGAGTACGGTTACATGTAGAAAAGGTTAAAGCATCTCCACAACTCCTATCTAAAGATAACCTTAAGAGCTTCTAACTTAAAATTTCTAATCTCTACTCCAAATAAACTATTCTCAAATACTAAAGCAAGAAAGACTTAAAATTGGTGACTAACCATCTAATACTAAGGGAAATAAATCTTTCAAAATTCTCATAAAAAACCTAATAGTATGAACTTAAAAATTCTAAAACTAAAGTTACATATAACATAAAATACTAAGAACTTAAAAATTTTAAAATTAAAATTAAAATTTTAGAAGTTAAAAATTCTAAAATTCTGGAAGAACTAGAATTTTAAACCTGATCAAAATTAAAATCTAAATTCTAAGACAGAAAGTCCAACTGTAAACTAAAATCTAATTAAACCTATTAAAACTTAAATTTCTAAATTCTAAAACTAAAAAAGGAAATAAAGGAATATCCACAAACTTAAAATTCTAAAATTTAAAACTAACTGAACTTTTAAAAAAAAAATCTAAAGTTTAAATTCTAAGAATAAAAAAAAAATTCTAAAGTTTAAAGTTTAAATTGTTCCTTTTAAAAGAAGTTTTAAAAATTTAAACTTAAATTAAATTCAACCAAATATTAAAAAAAAGTTTGATTTTAAAAATTATAAATGTAAAAATCAGAGGGACTGGATTGGCAAATTTCCAAGGCAGAAATTTAAAGTTTGAATGAAATTAAAAAGCGCAAGGACCAAATTTGTAGCTTAAAAAGTTTGAATATCCAAATATCCACTCTTCATGTTAAAATTTCAAATATTAAATTAAACTTAATTAGAAATAGTTTAAAATTAGTTTCAATTTAAATAATAAATAAATAAAATCCTAACTTAATTCGATTTAAAACTCGTAAAATTTGCAAGAGGAATTCACTCTATCCCTTATTTCAAAATTCAAAAATTAATTTCAATTTAAAAATTTAATCAATATTAAATTAACTTTGAAATAAAAATTAAATATGTTTAAGAAAAAATTCGCAACCCTTAAATGATTTCGAAGCTAAAATTAGACGTTTATATCGATATTTTGAGAAGATTTAAAAAATATATATTAAACTCAAAAAATAATTTGAACAAAAATAGACCCGATTTAAAGATACAGGCTTAAGCTCCCATATTAGAGGTGTTCATGAGTTGAGTCGAGCTTATGCAAGGTATTTAGACTATTTTTCAAGTCTGGACCCGACCCGAAAAATGAGTTTAATTTTTTGCCCAAGCCCAACCCAATTTTAAAAGTAAACCAAGTCCGATATGGTCCACCCATATTTAATTTTTATTTAAATAAAATTTTTTAAAAAATATAATACACTAAAAGCACTAAAAAAAAGCTAAAATAAATTTTTTTTCTAATACATTAAAATATATTAAAAACACGATCATGAATATAATAAATGTTTATTATATTAAAAACACAAATAAATAGAATAAATATTTTATTGTATTAAATATAAATTTTAATTTTTTATATTTTGGGTTGAGTCATTTAGTTGGGTAAGTTTTTTTTAGGTCGTGGGCAGTAGATTTAATTGTTATTGGATTAACGATTTAATATAAATATAAATATATAATTATTATTTAATATAATATTATTTTATAACATAATATTCGGGCTGGGTCGAACTCAAACTAAAAAATTCTAGCCCAAGGCCCAAAGCATATAGAAAACATGCCTTAAATTTTATCCAAGTCCATTTTTTGGACCTAGTATTCTATCCAAATCTTCCTATTTTTCAAGCAAGTGGCTTGGCCCATGAGCAAGTTTATCCTATACTTAATGTAAATATTTTTCTTTTAATATATTTTATAATTTATATTAGTTGAAATTCTATTATTAGTCTTTGTACAATGCGTAAGATTCGGATTTAAACCTTGTATTTTAATTTAATATTTTTTTAGTCCTTACACTTTTCAAAATTTGAGATTTCAATCCTAACACAAACTCATTATCATATGTGCAATATCATATGAGATTGTCATTTTCACAAAATACTCACAAAAAAAAAAACCTGTTATTTTATTTAATGGAATTAATGGCTATCGTTTGAGTCAGGGTTGCAATTTCAAAAAATTGAAAAGTGTAGAGATTAAAAATGATCAAAATGGAGAACAATGATTAAATCCTCAACATGTAGATAGTGCAAGACTGATAGTAGAATTTGACTTAGCAGTGCTAACTGCTACCATTTGAACTAAGACTGATATTCTAAAATTTGAAAAAGTTAGGAATTAAAATTAAATAAATTAGAGTATATGGATTAAGTCCACGATTTACGCACGATACAAGGACTAGTAGTAAAATTTGATCTTTATATTATATGAGAATTAAATATATCATACTCTAATATAAGTATTAAAAATATTTAAAATTCTAATAAAAAATTATATAAAGTTAGAAAATAGTAAATAAGTTTATATTTTTATAAAAAAATAAAAATATTATAAATTGACTTAAATAAAATTGAGTTAATTATTTTTAAAAAAATAAACGTATCTGTAAAAGAAATTTAAAACTCATATTTCAAGTCCTTAGCTTAAACAATTAGAAAATATTAAACACATATATTTTCAAGCTCACATAAAAGTAAGGATGGACAGTAGTGACCTTGACCTCAAAATAAAAATTTTGTATAATTTTTTTTTTTAGTTTTTTTTTTAGAAAGGTAAATTCATTAATTTATTCAATAAATAGAACTATACAATTCAATGGAAAAAAATAACAAACACTCATCGTAAATGGTGAAAGACAAGCTCCATCAACACAATAAAGGCTTTAGCCTAAGCATCAATAGAACATCATGACATTTTGACAATTGGCTTTGTCACAACTCAAGCACGACATATCTGGAGTGGTTGCAAGCACTTAATATGATAAGAAAATCAACATTTGATAGTCTAAAGTGGCGAGCAAAAATCAACAAAAAAATCGAGCATTCACCAAATTTGAGAGGACGACAATAAAACCACCCCTAAAATTACTTTTAAAACTAAGGTTACATGCAAAAGCAAGACTAAAGAACGTGCTACAAGAGCAGAAAAAAACTTCTAAAACTAAAAACTTATTAAACAATAGAAAAACAAACAAAAAACATATAAAACTTAAGACAACATGGGTCCAAATCGACTCGTGAAATCATTTGTTATTCTGAAATACTCTACAAACAGAAACATATTAAAAAGTAGACGAAGAGGCACCCACTTTCCAAGAAAAATTATTGGTGGCCAGTAAAGTTTTAGAGAACCACTGGCGCCATCATCTGTCCATCACAACTTGTGAAGACAACAAAGATACCTACAAAATAGACATGCAAAGTGAAAAGAGAGAAGACATGTGGAGTGAATGAGAAGAAAAAAGAAAGAAAGGGTTGGTGGGAGGGAGAAAAAGGCGAGCAAAGCCATCCCAGAGGCTGGCACCACTGTTAAGCAAAACAAAAGATAAGAAGCAAACTGGGTAAATTTTTTTTAATTAGAATTTTTAGATTTTAATTCATATAATCTCTTTAGTTATTAAAATATTATAAATTAACACAACAATAAAATTACACTTTTTAACTTCTAAAAGAAATTATTAATTTATAATCACTAAAACAATTTCTTTTTAACTTCACCCATAGGAGTTCACATAAGTTGTATCAATAGGTTTAAAGAAAATAGGCTCTTGATCCAATAATATTCTTGGACAAGATGAAAGCAGCCAATACGATTATTGGAATTTTTAAATGCATGAAATTATAAAATTATTAAACCCTTTTTAAAACTATCATTTTGATTTTGGAAAGTGAAAAAATATTGGTTATTGATGGATCACAATTCACACATTGATACCTCCACAATACCTACCCAATTTTCAATTAGGTTTAACAACTCATTTGAGCTTTTCTCCTATCTAACCCCAATTTTAGAGGATAATTTGCATTTTAGGTCACTAAACCTAACATCAACTTTTATATAAGTCACCATTTTTAATTTCATTTAATTTCTATTATTAACAATAATCTCGTTAAATAATTCAATATAAAATCAACTTTAAAGTTTTTTCCTAAATCATGTTAAGAGAGTTACTTAATGGAATTAGCATAGTATGATAAAATTAAAGGTCTATGACCTATATAAAAATTACTGTTACATTGAGTGACCTAAAATGTAAATAACTCCATTTTAAATTTAACCATTTTTTTTTGGTGGGTATCTAATTGTGTTGTTTTGTTGGACTTACTCTTGATATAGAATGATCAAAGTGCTCACATGTGGGAGAGATGATTTTATTTTTTTTAATTATACTTGCAAATTGCTAGATCATGGAGTGAAGTCATATGACAACGCTTGGCCTTGGACCATATAATCATAAGATAATATATAGTTTAATGTGATTAAATAGTAGCCACAAATGAATGTGATTCCCAAGTCCAACCTCTTTGCTACTTTCACCATGCTTGGGCCATACCTTTAATTCTATTTAATAATAATGATAATAGTTGATGGGGGTGTTAGTTGATATTCTAAATTTTTAAAAGATGTAAATTCAAATGAGTTTCAATTTACGATTCGGTTTAATATTTCTTTTTGAATCGATTTTAATTTAATTGATGCAATCGGTTAATCTAATCTAATTTAAATAATCATAATAAGAAAATTATGATAATAAAAAAGTGATATTTTTATTGATTTTGTGAGCAAAGCTAAGAAATGGTATATTTTAAAAAAAAAATATCTCTAATCTATTTTACTACAATATGGTGAAATTTTTTGTTGAGTAATTTTTCGTTGTGTCTCATTTAAGGGATAATATAATATTTATATACATTGTTACTGTTTATGGAATTGACGTTCTTAGTAGACTCTATGCATGCTGGACACGTGTACTGTTCTGGGCTGCCTACTGAACTTCATGACTCCCCACATGTGAACTTCCCTTGCTGACTTCTCACTGTAAGGCTTGCACGCATCTATCTAGTAAGGCTTAGCCGGATCGTGGGTAAGCGACCCAAACCTTATTTATTTTTCGGATTAGTGATCATGAGTATATAACACTTTTATTTTCACAAAATTTATGATTTCGTCTTGTTTTTAATCACCAAAAACTCCATTGCAATACCTTATGTCCTTACATGTTCATCATCACCACTAAACCAATAACTAAAACAAACAAAAGCATAAATTACCAATTAATTAATCTTGATTAGTGCATGACAATGAAGCCATCAAGGCTAACTACTACCGTCCACGTCACCAAAATATAAACAATCCAAATGGTCGGTCAAGCGAAAAGTACAACCACAAATCATAGGGGCTGGGACCCATTGCCACCACTTTTGGCCGGTGATCGATATCCTCTACGCTCCGATCCGCCACCATATTCACGCTATCCGTACACGTGGCGTAGTAGGAGCCATTCGAAGACCCTCGCCCTTCAATATTTTCCCCGACAATGACAGGTGGCCGCCAGGAAAAGGGGTTCCATTTTCGTCTTTTTCAATTTTTCTTCTTTATTTCAAAATTTTGGTTTTAGTCCTTTTACTATACTTATATTTGAAATTTAGTCTATACTTTAATTTGAGATAATTTAAGCTCTTTAATTTCTTTTTGATAAGGGATGGAAGGTTGTCGTAGTATCAAATCCGAGACTAGTGCCAATTGAAGACACACAAGTCGTTTTCCACTTCATCTGTGGTTCAATCAAATATTAACATGAAATTTAAAAAAAAAAAAAAAACACATTTCAAACTCAACATCTTGAAATGAAAATTTTATGTTGAAATTGATATTCATAAGAAAATATTCATGTCAATATTTTATCTGAAATTGTCAAGGGTGATAACAATTTGGCTTAAACAATGATATTATAAAAATAGCAAGATCGAATTAAAGAATATGGCTTAATTATTAAATTTGAGTATAACAGAGGGGCCAAAACCATAAATTGACCTTTTTCTTATTTACCGGTTCGAAACAGGCTATCCGGCTCGTAGTCGTTGCATTGGAGATTGGATCCCTATATATAAGTACCAGTAACGAAGCAGAGGGAAACCAGAGATCAAAAAGAATATCAAAATACCCATCTTTATTTTCATTAGCAAAACAATAAAAAATGCCGATTTCTCGCATTGCAGTAGGATCTGCAGCTGAGGCTGGCCAAGCTGATGCCCTCAAAGCAGCTTTAGCTGAGTTTATTTCAATGCTCATTTTTGTTTTTGCTGGTGAAGGCTCGGGCATGGCTTTTAGTACGTATATAGATATCCTTCTTCCTCATGTCCTAAAGCATCGTATTAGTTAATGTTGTAGCAGTTCCCTTGTTTTTTTTCTTCTATGAACTGATTAAACCCTGTATGTTTCTTTTGCAGACAAGCTCACTGACAATGGATCTACAACACCGGCTGGCCTTGTAGCTGCATCGGTGGCCCATGCTTTCGCTCTGTTTGTGGCCGTTTCTGTCGGTGCTAACATCTCGGGTGGGCACGTAAACCCTGCCGTCACCTTCGGTGCCTTTGTCGGTGGCCACATTACCTTGGTCCGTAGTATTTTGTATTGGATTGCTCAGTTGCTCGGATCCGTTGTCGCTTGCTTGCTCCTCAAGTTTTCAACTGGTGGATTGGTAAGATTGACAAAAACTAAACTATGTTCAATCAATGCTTAAACTAAATATGTTTTTGAATTTGTTTTTGTTTATGATTCAGACAACATCTGCATTTGCCTTGTCATCCGGTGTGGGAGCATGGAACGCAGTGGTTTTCGAGATCGTGATGACCTTCGGTTTGGTTTACACGGTTTACGCCACCGCTGTTGACCCAAAGAAGGGTAACATTGGGATCATTGCACCCATTGCAATCGGTTTCATTGTGGGTGCCAACATCTTGGCTGGTGGTGCCTTTGATGGAGCTTCCATGAACCCTGCAGTCTCCTTTGGACCAGCCGTTGTCAGCTGGACATGGGACAACCACTGGGTCTACTGGCTCGGTCCCTTTGTCGGCTCTGCCATTGCAGCCATCGTCTATGAAGTCTTCTTCATCGCCCCCGACACATATGAGCAGCTTCCCACTTCAGAATTTTAAGATTTCTTGTCTTTTCGATGAGTTTCACGTGATCCATTAACAAGGGTTGTATCCGGGGTGGGATCACTTTGGTTTCATGATTGTGGGTGCTTATTGTTCCCTGTTGTTTGTATCTCTCTTCTGTTAATTGTTGATTCCATTGAAACTTGTTTCTCAATCATTTCATATTTTCGAGTATCGATATTTGACTGTGCTTAACGCATATCTAGACATGAATGTGGTGGAAGATCTTCCAAAAATCCTTCAAAAATATATTCATTTTGAGTTCAAACAACAGAACGCTGTGATATGATTATGTGTTTAAATATTTAATCTTAAAATAAGGGCACATATCATCCCAAGAAGTACATGTTGCTGGTTACATAAGAAATACACTGGAAATTACTGAAGTCCATCAACATAATATCATGGAATATCAAAGTAGTTGTGATTTGTATTCCACAGTGACTGGTTTGAAATCGGAACCTCCGACCTTCAAATTTTCTTCTTCTTGTGGTGTTGCTTACCAAGTTTTGACCGTCGCTGCTTAAATAAATGGAGGTAAAGATTCAACCAAAGGAATGGATAGATGAGAAGAACAACCTGAACCAAAACATATCAAGTGATCACTAAAAACACCATAGAAAAACTTTTGAAAAATAAGCATGTACTGAGATGAAATTGTAAGGAAAACTGTCACAACATACAATTTATATGAAACAAATGTAGACAAAACGAGACTAAACCTGATCTTATTTACAGGAATCCATGGAGAAAACAGAGAAGTAATACTTGAACTAAATAGTTCGAAGTGTGTGCAGAAGTAAAAGCAAGAATGTTTAGTAACGATGGCTTGGTTTGAAAGCAGTGATGACCAAAACCCAATGTAGTTTGGAGCATACGCTTCAAATATGGTGTAAATTTACAGTATCCATTCCGCTCTCACAATAATAATTTTCAAAAAGGAACTGGTGTTGGCAATCGAGCTGCACTCTTAGGTTAGAAACGGTGATTGGCATAAGCATTATCTATTACGAATATGTAGCTTTAGGAAAAAACCAAGGATTTCATGTTTGCAGAAGTGAATGACCATACATACCGTGACAAAATTATAATAGCTAAAGGGAACACTAGCGAAGAAATCCCCATAGAGGTTCTTCTCCTTTATATATGGAAGTGCTTGGTACATGAGCCACACTGCATTGAAGTGAAAAATGGATAAAAGAAACAAGATGGAAAAGCAATTACAAAGTAAGAGGTTAGCTACAAATCCCGAACATAGATGAATGCATATATAACTCACTTTCACCCGGAGCAAGGCCCATAGGATACAGCACAATGAATAAAGTGTACCTGAAAAGGAAGTCAACAATTTAAAGTTCAATATAAATGTTAGTCCGTAAGCAATTCTAGTTGGAAGGAAAATACCAGACCTCAGGTAGGTGAGCCAAGATGGACAACCGCCAGATATGTTCAATGCATAATGCGAATACCGGATTACCTGCAGATAGGGTGTTAATGTTATATGTAATACCGGATTAC
Organism: Gossypium australe; assembly: GCA_005393395.2. Lineage (NCBI taxonomy): Eukaryota > Viridiplantae > Streptophyta > Magnoliopsida > Malvales > Malvaceae > Gossypium > Gossypium australe. Next base: position 101,846,287 of record CM016615.1, read on the forward strand.
CGTCTTCATATCTGCAATTTAACCATTAAGAACAACAGTGCAAGACAGTAATCCTTTCAGATATTCTACCATAATTAGGTAACAAGCAGTATATAAAAGTTCATTTGAAAATCCCATCTAATTACAGGATGTATATAGATACTGAACTGAAGTAAATAGGTTAGAACATATACTCACCTCGGTTAGGCTCCAAGCAAAAAATGTTATGAAAACTGCAGGTAATTCCTGTACCTGTTTATAATCAGATGAGAACTAAATTGAGAAGCATGCATTTATCAGTGCAATTTACATACAGGGTTATTGGCCATTGTTTCATTGCCTTAACAAAACCATCACTAAGAGGATGCTAAGTTACTCTTTAAATTTATATTGCATTGTTTGGTGCGTAGATGCTAGGAGGCCAGTGTATCAACAAACAATTGAAAACAATGTATCGGAAAAAGGAGAACCTCATGAATACGGCGGACGATTGCTAATAAGAAATGTGTTCTTCCACCCCACTGCATCAGAGGAAACAACACTCCACTCGGAACAATCCCTGTAATTATTCCACAATGCCATAATCAGAACTCGGAAACCGAAAACAATGCAAAGTTCATGCCACCATCCCCCCCGTCCCCCCCAAAAAAAAAAAATTATGCTGCTAGTCAATGCTTTTTTTTATTATCCAAGTAAACAATTACATTATAATGGGAAAAGGGGAGAAGGTTTACAAACACAAGAATCAAACCCTAGACTTTATGCCCTTAAATTTGAAACCCACACAAGTTTATAACTGAGTCAGTGAGGTGATTGGCGCTGCTAGTCAATGCTGAGTGTACTAAAGTGAAACCCTAAAGAAATTTACCTATTGCTCCATGTACAACTTCCAAGAACGCACAAGTTTGTAACAAACCTTCAAACAAAGAAACAAGATGGAAAAATTCAAACCCAAACTACAAAAAAACCATACTCAAATCAGTAAGAAAAAAAAAGAGCAGAATCGCAAAAAAGATATGATAAACCCTGCATATAATTGAAAATTGAAGTTCATTTTCCATCATTTTACTAAGGAAAAAAAGTGGGGTTTTTAATTTAAATGAAGAAAGAACTGACAGATTAAGTCTCCAGCAGAAGCATAGGCGCCATTGACAGAGTTGGTGGCTATGAAGCAGGACAAAATTCTGAACAAAGAAATTGTCCTGCCAATAATCAACTTTGAATTAAGTTGAGGAAAGTAATGAAAGGAGATAAAGAAAAAAAGAAAGAAAGAGAGGACATATTAAAATTACCAGCCAAAAGCCTGGAGAGAGTTGTAAGCAAAGAGATAGAGCTTCAGCAGGTGAGACATTGTTGTCGACAGACAACCTAGGCTAGGCGCCGGTTCTATCCTGTTTCAGTTAATCTGTTGGGTTTTAAGTTTTATCAATTTTAGTATTATTTTATTTCTCCTTTTTTGTCCCTTTCTCTATTAAGTGGTTTTTTGAATATTACCTTTTACAGATTTCATTAAAACCGATAGATAGATTGAATATGTTAGAATAATTTGGTTTTTTTAATTATTATTATTAAATAAAAAATTAAATTCATTAATCAATATAGTTGATTTTAGTTGAAAAAATAAGTTAATTGAGTGATTTATTAAATCCATTTTAATGAAATAAATAAATAATATTTAAAAAAAATAATTATTGGACCGGATTAATTATATAACCAAATACATAAATAAGCCCAACAAACTTCTTTAACACATGATGGGCGGCAACCGTATTCTCAAGAGGGGTGTGCCCCGCACCCTATATAGTTGGACTCAATATTTTTTTATTAAAATATTATTATTTTGTCACTTCTTTTCTATATACAACTTTTGTGACTTTTCCTACAAATAAGGATTTAGGGTTGAGCCAAAAATACAATATTGAGCATAGTTATAGTGATATCTATTTCCCAAATAAATTCTATTATTCGTGAAACTTGAGTTAGGTTTCTAGTTTATAGAGAGATTTAATTTTTCTTACTGAAAAATTAAAAAGTTTTATTGTGAGACTTGGTTCATATTATTAAAGCCTACTCTCTAAGCAAACTGATGGTTCGAGAATAGCGGAAAAGATTGTGTTAGTTAGAAGTTGGGAAACAATCACATCACTTTATTGAAAACACATGTAATTAAAATTTACTACTATTAATAACACAAATTGTCGATTTAAAAAAAATTAAATTTTCATTGAGCAATAACCTTATTTTCTAAACTGAATTTTTCTAGTAGAGATAGGATTGCTTTCCCATCGATCTCTTCCTCTCTTGTAGGCCTTGTTACAACTTAGGATTTGTAGGCTGCCCTGTTTATTCATTGTTAGGGGTGAGACGAGTTTTTGCCAGGTGCCTGTTGAAACTATTTTTTTGACAAGGATCGACTTTGATTTTGAAAACGAAAACGAACATGGGAGTCGCCACCAATCCTTTTTTTTTTAGGTGTGATCAAATCACCTCGTGATTTGATCGTTTTATTAAGAGGTTTGATTTATTAAAGTAATATTTTTCGGTCTACAAAAATCCAGAAAAAGGGTTCGGTAGTCGATTACGCACGAGGAAGGGTTAGCACCCTCGTTACGCCCAAAATTGGTACCTAATTGATTATTTGATGTCTTTATGTCGAAAATTAAAAATTCGGAAAGAATTTAAACTATGATACCTCTTTGTATTGTGTTATTTTTACTTAAAAATTTGCTTGAATAAGTCAAAAAATATATTGAAGACCTTCTTATCTCAAGGCAACTAAATGTCACGTCCCGTAAGTTAGGACATGACACTTCGAATCTTTGAGAATAATTTGGCCCCTTTTTTTTGTTTGAAATCTCATGTGTTTTAATTTTTAAAAGGATATTCGATTGTTCAAATTCAACGAGAAAAATTGAAACCCCGTAAGTTAGGGCATGATTTTATCGAATCTTTCAAATACGGAACATTGCCTATTCTTTTGAAAATTTTGTTTTGAATAATGATAAGTGTAATATTTTAAACGATGTATATTATTACATTTAAACATAATGCATGATGATATGGCCATTATAATAAAACACCAAATGATAACCATGGCAATAATCATGTTAAAATCGTCAATTTTAATAGTAATTAAATAATAAATGGAAAAATAAATCATAATAATGATAATGATAACAACGAAAATAAAAATAATAACAATAATATGTGTGTATGTAAAAACATAAATAATCTAAATTTTTTAAAGTATACAAAAAGAAGGGTAATAAACAAGTAAATATTAATAAAACGATAATAGATGATAAAATAGTAATAATAAAGGCCTAAAAATAAAAATAAAATAAGAAAAATAGTAATAATAATAAAATAACAATGCAATAGAATAAAATAACGATAAACAATAAAAGGAAATAAATCAATTTAAAAAAAAATTAAGGATAATAAATAAATAAATTAAATAATAATAATGTAATAAATAAAAATAATAAAGAAATAATTAATAAACAAAAAAATGTAGAAAATAAATCTATAAATGGTGGAAGTCAAATAAATGAGGACCAAATTAAAACTAAAATGAAATTAAAGGCCTAATCGTAATAAGATAAAAGTCTAAAGGACTAAATTGAAATTTAAACAGAGTTTTGGGAAAAAATCAGAATAAAATAAAATAGAGGACTAATTTATAACGTGCAAATAAAAGGGGGGACCAAGTGGGGAAATATCCTTGTCCTCCAAAACGCAGCGTTTTAGTAGGGACCAAATTGAAATGACCGCAAAATTATTGGGCCGAATTAAAAGAACCAGGAGGATCTAATCTAAATTGGTTGAAAAAGCGGAAGGACTAAGGGCGCAAATAGCCATTTCGTCTAAAAACACGCGGATCCTAGGGGTGAGCCGGGTCGGCGCACGGGTCATGTCAAAACGACGTCGTTTTGGGGCTATTGAAGCCAGCCCTAAAACGACTCCGTTTTAGATGTTTATATAAACTAATTTTTTTTTTTACAAAAACAATCATTTTAACCCAACACCCAAAAAAAAAACTTAAAAACTCTCTCATTCCTCTCTCCCCATCCCAAGTTCGACCCCAAAATTCAGGCGTCGGACCACCGTGGCGGCCGTCAGTCGCTGGCAATGGTGCCGCCGTCCATGTTGGCTGGAGAAACAAAACGACACCTTTCGAACCCCCCTTTCAAAAGAACCCGAACCTGGGGTTTGTATCCCTAAAATCTATACCGATCCTATGCCATGGGCAAAGAAACTGAAAGGTTTCGCCCCTTTTCCGACGAAGTCTTCGATGGCGGCGAGAAAGGTGATTCCGGGTAAGCGTTCTCTTCTCCTTTTTTCGAGGTTTCGAAAGAGAAAAAAGAGATCTTTTATTCCTATTTTTATTTCGAAAAAAGTAAATAAATAATCACCTTTTCTTTGATTTCTTTTGATTGATTTTCTTCTCTATTTTTGTATTCGATTCTTCCGTCCGTAAAAAAATATTACAAGTCGGTTCGGGGCTTTTATAGCCGATTACACTCTTTTTTTATTATTTTCTTCTACTGTTTGGTTGTTTCTTGATGTTTGTTGTTTGTTTTTATTTCTTTTTTGCAGGTGGGGCCTGTTTTTTGCCATTTCGGTGAAACGAGAACAACCGCATGGTTAGGCCTCGGGACGAAGTGCGGGCGCGGCGATCGAGAGAGGTTGTAGCGCACAAGGGTTGTAGGATTTCTATTGAAATTAGTTTTGGGTTTAGTTGGGCTAGGGTTTGGTTTTTTTTTTAAAAAAAATTGGGCTGTAATGTGAACCTTTTTGTTTGTATTTGGACTTTATTATTTTTTTAAGTTTTATTAATTTCATGGGCCCGGGCAAAATGTGCTGATTATTACTGTGCCTATTTCTTTTTTGATTGAGGGTTCTATCACAGTGTCTTGTGACCAACCTTACAATAGTTCTTTTTGTTATTTGTTTGGTTGGTGGTTTGTTTTACTTTTCTTGTTTTTGACCAGGGAAGGTTCTACTTGTTGAGAAAGCATGGGATCTGGATCAAGTATATTCTCCGTATGATCGTGGGGTTGCTTGGATTCTGTGGTTTATGTCTTTGCCTTTGGGCTTGATTCTCCCTTTACTTTTATTCCTAATGATATGGTGCAAGCCTTTGACTTTAATCTCGTCCTGTTTTGTTTCATTAAGGCCGATCTGGCTTTTCATCATGACTATGCTTATGGCGCTCCTTCGATTGCCCTTTCTTTGTGAGATCCACATGATTTGTAGATGGGGCTTGTTGCACACTTTACTTGTTTCGAAGGGTTTGGGTTCTTGTCTGTTCAACCTTTCGGACTTTTTCTCTAAATGCGAGCCTATGGGCTCTTTCATTAGGGGTGGGACGTCTTGTATTTGCTTTGTATGAATTTTTAATGAACAAAAAAGGAATATAAAAATAGATTTATCTTTGAGTTGGACCTGTTTGAGACCAATTCCAAAAAGTCCAAACCCAAAAATACATTTATATTTAAAAATGTTTTTATTATTTATGGAGTTAGGTTAGACCAATTCAAAATTAAAAATATGTTATCCAAATTCATCTCCTTGAGGCACTACTTCCTGAACCATGGATATATGTAGTAGAAGATGCTGTTTCCATCCCATTCCTTGTAGTAATAATTTTTGTGAGGCAATGGGAAAGATGCTGAGGGGTTTGAGAAGTAGAATCTTTTCAATGAATTTATTCCACTTTTTCTCATGAATCAGCTTAGTGCCTACTACCTCTTTGTAATGATTGGCAATGCATGCCTTTGTTAAAAAATTAAAATTGCATGTCATCTTCCTCCTTTGATGAAATGATTTTTCTCTTCTTTTTTACCCAATTTTTAATTTATTCAAACACTCTTTTTTCCAGTCAAGATAATAATATAACTATTTCCCCACATTTAGTTCAGCTATGGTGATACTGCAACTTGCTTTCCCCACCATTCACTATAACTAATATATTGTCGCCATTTCCTTTTTCCTGTGCTACATAGCTACCAAGCATCCATATAGTAAGTTTGTTTATTATTTTGTTGAATAAAATTTAAGTGATAAGAAAAGTCAAAAATGATATAAATATATTGATGAAATTTAAAGGATTAAAGTGCTAATGAATATTCGATCAATAGAATTAAAATAGATATGTGCGTATTTTTTCATATATAGAGTGACGAGATTTTTTAATTTATTGAATATTGTGTAAAGTTTATAAAATTCAACTTTAAATGCTTATGCAAAAGTGCTTATAAAGTTGAAGTGAGTTCTATACATACATCCATGAACTTACAAAGTATATATCCTCTAGGGAGATTTTGAGTACATACAAAGGTACACAGAGGGATTTTAATAGTTACAACTATTTCCAGAACTTATATTTATTGTGCAATAGTATTCATTACATTGGCAACCACAATAACAACATGATATGATTACAGTGACATGCATCATGATGAGATATGAAAAACCCAGATGTTAGAGTTTCCCTAGGAAATAGTAATGTTACATATACATACATAAGTATATGTATGTATATATGAATAAATAAATGAATGCTAGCCTATCTGGTTAAAAAAAGATGTCCCATATTCAAAGCAAGAAATGGACTGACTGAATGGGAGGAACATCTTACTCTCTTCGTCATCCATCTTCCACAGTGAATCCCAGCTGTAATCCAATGAAGGAGAAGCCACTGAAGGGCAGAAAATGTTGCAACCTTCTATACTGTAGTTATGAGACAAAGGCTTTATCATGTTTTCTTCAGACATGTCAATATCCTTCCATATGTCATCCATGGAATAGTACCCCTTTTCATCTTTGAAATCTGTACTGCTTTTGTCTCCCAAAGCAGCCATTTTTGGTCCTCCTGTGTCGTAAAAACTGACCTTCCCAGTGCCTGAGAAGGGCAAGGAATCCACGGTGGTAGTAGTAGTAGTAGATGATGATGAAGAATGAGTAATGGATGATGATGATGATGATGGTGACAATGACTTTGGCATAGTCTTTTTCTTTTCTTGAGCTTTTTTTCTCATATGAGTCCTCCAGTAGTTCTTGATCTCGTTGTCAGTACGCCCTGGTAATTTCCGAGCAATTCTTGACCACCTGCATATCATTATCACTTATATACCTATTCATTCCAACTTCATATATATATATATATATATATATATATATTATTTACAACAACTCAAACTAGCAATTCTTGAATTATTAATCTTTTTGAAGGGTTTTAAATATAAATTTTTTCATTTAATCGAGGGTTAAAATTAATCAAAGTAATTAATTTTTGAAAGGAGCTGAAAAGTAATATTCTCATTTAACCAAGAGATCCCTACTTGCCTTGGCTTCACGCCTTCACCTGGTAAGTGGCTTTATGTCGACACCAAAGGTCAAGTAAGAGCAACACCGGAGATTAATTTTTTTTAAGATGAAAATAAAATTTTAAAATTTTAAAAGGAATAATATCAGATTTACAATTTCTAGAGAAGTGAAATCATGATGGTTGAAAGGTGAAATAAAGTGAAACCTGTTTCCCCATTTGGCATGAAGTTCAAGGACAAGGCGCTGTTCTTGGGGAGACATCTTTTCCCTTTTGAGACCAGGGTGAAGGTAATTAACCCACCGTAACCTGCAACTCTTCCCGGTTCTGTTCAAACCTACAACAAAATGTTCATGTGATCAAAAGGGAGGCTCCTTTCAAAGCCTGCCAATCTTCGAGATAATCCTACCTATTGTTTGTCTCCCGCCACAACCTTCAAACCTGAAACTTTAGCTATAAAATCCCATCGCCGGTCCCCGAACAAGTGCACGAAGTTCACCAGAACCGCGTCCTCCTGCTCCGTCCACGGTCCCTTCCGGGTGTCCTCTTGCTCCGCTTTCATGTTTCTTTCTCCTCTAATCCGTGATGGCAGTAGAATGGTGAGTGTTGGTGTGAAGTTGTGGCATTTATAGTGAAAAGCTATATACTTGTCATGGTTCAAGATTCTACGAATTGTCCTTTTTTTGGTTACCATTATTATATGATGATGTTGTGATAGTTTTGCTGTTTGTAATGCGCGCATGCTCATTTGTGATAGCAACCTTGTGGATCTGACGTCACCCACTATATGAACCTCCCGAATATCAAAGTGATATATAGATTGATATGTTGATGTAATTTTCAAATCTTGTTTGCTTTAATGTCCACTGCTACATTACTAGCTTTAGCATATTGAGCCCGATTTAAGTGTTTTTCTTTGCACCAATGGACACTTGGTACATTAAGCTCACATATGAGTCATCTCAACTTAGACGATATGGTAAATTTAATGGCTTCTTCGATTCATCTAGAATTGCAAATAGAACACTATAGAGGGATATTTAACTTGGTAAGTTATGCGTGAACCCGATCGGGTTAAATAAGATAATTATAATTCTATAGCACTTCAAATTAAATTTGAATTAGAGCACGATTTTTTCATTAAGATAAGTTCATTGAGTATTGAATATATATCTATATGATTTGAATTTAAAAGCGGACATTATCTAATTTATAATTACAAATTTTCAAATAATTAAAAGATTATATTTTATATTCTTGCTCATGTATTTTTAAATCTAAGTGTCAAATATAAATTCTTTTTATAAAAATGAAGAGTCCAATAACATAATAGAGTAAAAGGAGGGAAGGTGGCGATGGAAGTCCCTAGATTCATTTCCCCAACTTTAGTAAAAGCCCTTGATTTGGGTTACAGGAATTGTCTCTTTAAAAAGCGTTAAGCAAATACTTATAACTCATTTCATCATGCTAATTGAGTTTATTGTGTGTTTTGAGGCATCTAACTATGGAATACGAATGCAGAATTTTGTCACTAGTTGCAAATTATAGAATAGAAGAGAAAAACAACTTAAATTATTTTGTAACAATTAATTGCAATCCTTTATTCCAATAAGAGCACATCAAAGTCAAAGCATATAAATATTAAAGTTCATGGTGGCTAAAGAAATAAATTAGAGTGGTTAAGTTTTTATCACTTCATATTGTTAGAAATATATGAGAGGGGGAGGTCCAAGTGAGATATTGTTAGATAATATGCGCGTCTCATGTATATAATATATGAATCATTCTATGTTATTATTATTTACTATCATAAAATGTTAGCTTAAATTAAAACCAATATAGTACAATTAAGATTAACTGGACTTCAGTTATCAGATAAAGTATATGCTGAATATGAGTAGATAATAAAGTAGCTAATTTCTAATTCATTATGAACTAAATAGAAATTAAGATTAATGTGCAAAGGATACATATTAATGTTATGACCCTTAAATTACATTTAACATAACTTTTCCAACATTCCATCTTCAGAAGGAAAAAAAAGAAGTCATTTTCTCTAAAATACTTATACGTTAAATTTGGAGTAACAAAGCCACAAGGTTCAAGGATTTCAACGTATAAATGGATTCAAGTATGTTTCTGCATCTAATTTTTGTTCATGATGATATGACATAACAAATATTAATTTATAAAGATGTTAGATTCTATATTCATTTTCAAATATGAGTTAGACATAAATACCAAATATAAATACATTCATAAAAATAAAAAATAAAAACCAAATTAGATAAGTAAGACTTTTTAAGGGAGGAAATGTGCCAATGAATTCCCTAGATCCATTTCCCCGTCCATTCAACTTGAGGAAATAATGTGAAGTGTCCCTTGACATTAGTAAAGGCCATAGATGAAGAGAAGCCCTTGACTTCAGTAAAGGCCATAGATATAGAGAAGCTAAGTGAATGATAGGAACAAAACTTGAATTTTCGAGGAATATGATCAAAGCAATGTTTTGGTGTCAGAAAAGAAAAGTGACCCATTTTCTTCTATTTTTTTCTTTTTAAATGGAGTAAGATATTTAATAAACCTAGTGTTAAATGCTTACTACATCTCTTTTGTCATGCAAGAAAAAATAAAAAAGTGTGGGTTTTTATAATTCACCCGAACAGTAACTTGATTTTCCCCAAGTTTTCTGATAAAAATGTTTAACCAATGTTTCATTTTCATAGAAAATTATTTGGTTTAGCCATTTATATAGATATATATTGCACGAAATTATCACTTACTTGCAAACAACATTTTGGGTTAATTTTTGCCGTAAAGTTTCTTCCTATGTCATAGATTTGGCTAATCAGTTTGACATTTTTAGGAGATTTTGCTTTCACTTAATCTTCAACTTTTGGAAAGTTATCAAAATTACTACCATAAATCTTTGTATTAAAGTTAATTACACCAATCATCCTAAAACTATGGTTTATATTTTATATTCCGTCCTTCAATTTCAAAATATTTTAATTGTGTACTTAAAATATTAGTATCGTGCCAATTAATCTTTTCCGTCAACTTAGCAATTAGTTGGAGCACTAAATATTAGTTCCAATGTGGAATATATTTAAAGTACATGAATTAAATTTTAATAACTTTATAATTTTTCAAAAGGCTAAATTAAAATCTTATCATTTTAGAGGTTAAAATGTAATTTTATTATTACTAATTTATAATTTTATACATTTTAAAAGGTAAGAATATAATTTTTTTAATTTTGGAGGGACTACGACCCTTGTTTGCTCGCTCTCGCTGCCCTTGAGCTCAAGCTCGAGTTTGAATTTTTTTAAAATCAAGCCTCTAACCGTCTCTAATCCTATTTGATTCTTTGTGTTATTTATAATATGAATTACTATCATAATCATCCTCGATACTTTATATAAGTTAATTGTTATAAAATAGTGATTAAAATATTGTAGCAACATTGTACAAGATAATATATAGTCCTTGGAAGTTATATACGTTGCCAAGCGTCAAGTTTGCAATGTGAAATGAAGTTGACATGCACGGTTTGCTTTCATTTCTAGCTGATAATCACTTTTAATGCTTGATATGAGCCTTGAAATGGTCAGCTTTGTATCTCTAGAGTTATTCACCAAAATAATAATAATAATAATAACCGAAATGAATGCAGAATTTTGGGTCTACTTTTTCATTTTCATTTTGATTGACAGATTAACAATTGATATGTTAAATCACTATGAACAATATGACAATATGAGATTAAAATAATATTTAAAGTGGGATTTGGCATCATCTGCTATTGCTTAATCCCCAACACTGTTTGTGGTTTTGATGTTACAACTGCGCCAGCATTGCATAAAAGATATAATAAAACAATCAAAATTTCAAAGGGAATTGAATGGCCCTTGTGGCTCCTTTGCCTTAAGGGCCCTAGAAAAATTAGTGGAGTGAAGATATAGCAATACTTCACCAAGGGATAATATTTTATGATAAGTAAAATAGTGGAAGATTTGTAAATAAATATTAAAATTTTATTTTTATTTATGAATGGAGTGTTTTATTGTAGTTTATCGATAATACATAAGATTATTAATAAGTATTGGGTGTAATGGCACGATACGCTATATTATTAAAAGAAGAATGAAAATTGAGCCTTAGAAATAATATTATTAGAAAGATCAATTACAAATTTTAAATATAAATTGTAAAACAGATATAAAAAATAACAAAAAAATTATGCATGAGACTCATTTAGGACAATAGATCAAATATTATTGTAAAAGAGAAACTCATGATGTGGAAGCCACCAAATGTTTGGCCACACCACTCATTCACACAATTTTTCTTTTTGCAGAAGATAGAAGGGGTCACACATGAAGCCATATCCAATCATAAAAACCAACTTGTCAGCCATTCCTGGTTCTTGGATTTGTCTGAATTTTCAGTAGACATGTTTTGCCTTTATTTGTTTTGTCCTAAGCAGCAAGTTATAAAGCATGGGTGTGTGTAATATCAACGATCTGTCCCTCTCTAATTAAAACTATGTGGAATATAGTTTTATATATAATTTGGTGTGCTTTGACATTAATCCCCATGATCATGTAATCTAATAAAAATGATAACATTGATAAATGCCAAGCGATAAGGTTTTTTATACTTTCTTAGATCAAGATGTGTTTTTTACTTTATGTACTAAAAAGTTAATTATTTATTGTTTCTACAGCTGCTGTGTGTGGTGAAGGATCGTTGGTGGAAGATGGGCTTTTCAGTTTTGTCATGTTCTTAAAGGTCTAATCATGTTCACCAAAAAAGTCTAATTCTGGTTTTAGTCCCTTCACTATGGGGAACTTTGAAATTTAATTCCTTTATTTTAAATTCACATTACTTAGGATTTCTACTTTTATAATATTATTTATAGGGTCAAATTGATAACACCGTCAGTTGCTCTGGTTAAAGTGATAAAACGTATAATCAAGGTTATGTAGAAATTTAATTATTGATGTTCAGTCAATAATAATTTACATGTTAGTCTAATACTTAAAAGAAATATTTTCTTTTTACAAAAAATACTTCATATCAGCTAATGATATTGTTAACTTGGACCTACTGAAAATATTAGAAAATAAAGGGGTTAAATTTTGAATTTCAAATAAAAATAACTAAAATAATAGCTAGACTTATTCTTAAAATAAAGGTCTCATTCTTTGGAATGGTGGGTTAAACATTATAGAATATATGTAATTAGGCATTGTTTAACAATTACTAAGTATGTCTCGACGATGATTCTACATAATATGCAAACTCTGGTGATTGTAAGGAGACACTGGGATTAGTCAAAGGCCAATAATAGAATTAATGATAAAAACAAAATATTGGGTGCTTTCTTGGACCACTTTCCACTTTTTCCTGATATTCATACAAGATTATGAAAGTGGGGTATTAGCATTGCATCTTCTAAATTCAGCATGGATATAATATTCTAATTGAAATACTATTCCTATGATCAGATTAATTTTGAATCATGTTAATTTAGATTGAATCAATTCAAGTTTTATGTTAGAAGTTGTGTGACTTAAAATTCTGTTAAAATAAAATACAAGTTGCAAGATAGGGGAATCTATGATGGCAAAGGTCGCAGCCCATCGTAGATCCCTAATAAGCAAAATACTGGGGGTCCCTTACGGTACGGTACAGGCTGCACAAGTGAAATCCGTATAGAAATTTACTTCCTCTATTTGATGTTGATTAGAATAAGGTGTTTTAACCTTACTGCATTACTTCTATTTGACTTTGATTAGAATATGGTTTTACAAATCTATATTCTTCTTATATGATTCGAATTTCGACATAGTGAATTTTTTTCTCCTCTGACTGTGGTTTTTTCCTGAAACGGTTTCCACGTAAAATAAAATTATGTGTGTCTTTTCTTTTTTTCTTTGCGATTTATTGTCATTATTGACGTTCTATTTTCACAATTTAAAATTTAGATTACTTATTATTATTATTATTTTCATTCAAAGAGGAGATTAAATTAAAGGAGAATGCCAGTATAAACTCAAACTTGATGACTAATGAAAGGGTCAGAAAGGCTACTAAAAAGGTTCATCGTAGTATATATTGAAGGTTTGCCTAATGTAGGGGATTCAGTGATGGAGATTCTAGAGGAAGAACCCAGTGTTCTTTAGAGATAAGCAATTGTGTTACTTTGGATTAGGGAATTCATCTTATATGAATGAGGTGGACGAGGAGGATACAAGTCCATCCATTACAAGGTACACCAAGTGAATTTATCGGGACCATAAAAGACAATATATAGTGGCTATAATAGGTTCATTAGACGATTTTTAGTTATCCAGGCTAAATTGCGGGGAGTATTTGAAGGGGCTAAAGGTTTTTCCAACTTAGTTATGGAATGGGATAATCTACTGGTAATCAAGCTCCTTAATAAAGCTAAAATAGTTGGTAGCTTGCTCTGGTTAATAGAATCCTGAAATTAAACTTGTATTTGCATAATTTGTAAGTCTTGACTTAAATGATAGTAGTTAAATCTATTATGTCAAATTTTACTATTTTCTATTTTCTAATTTGATATTTTTAGTCTTCTTTTTTTTTTTTTTGAAATTTTAAGTGCTAACTCAAACCATAGCTATTAAATTCATTTATTATAATAACGTGATTTTTTTTAGTAAAATATCAAGGCTTCTTATTATAATATTAAAACAAAACAAAACACTCACCTGGCATTCTCACAGCCAGTGGCGAATTTGGGGGGTGGCAGTGGCCCCGGCCCCCCTAAAATTATAAAAAAAATATTTATTATTTAGTCCCTTAAGATTTAAAACTTTGGCCCCCCTTTCTAACTTTGAACATTAAAAAAAATTATTTTTTTATTTTATCCATATAATATATTTTAAATTTTTAACTTTAAATATTTATATAATATATTATTGTAATCAATATTAATATAACATTAAATGTAATATTGATATATTTCTAACTTTCTTTTTTTAGATGATAGTTTTTAATAAAATATTAAATGTGAATTTAGGTTAAAATTCAATTTGTTAACTACTGAAAAAGAAGTCTCTTTTCCTATTGCTATTAACAACTATTGTCATCAACATTTGTCCTTTAAACGCGGCTTCGAGTTCATCTTCTAAGGTTTTTCTTTTCATCTTTTTACAATTTTACAATTGTTTTTATTGTGTTTTAAAATTTATAGTTTAATTTTATTTTTAGTTATTAATTTTGTTTTTATTGTGTTTTAAAGTTTATTGTTTAATTTTATTTTATAGTTATTAATTTTTTTTATCTTTTAAGATATTGTAGTTATGAAGTCGAAAACAATTTATTCGTTTTTTAAAAAGAAAAGTATAGAGACTACACAATCACCTTCAGAAACGTCACAAATTGAGGTACCACCTTCATTGTTTGTTCCTTTAAATTCTGATGCCCGTCCTTCTAAAATTCCTAGAGTTGAAGATGAGGCACTTGATTTGTCTAACTTAGAACGTGAACCTAGGTTACGTAAGCAAATATATGAGTATCTAGTTAATATGCGTGATGAAATTCGAAGAGCTTATATTAAGGCTGGACAATATCAACCTATTCTTTCAGAATATCTTGCTTCCAATTCAAAAAAGCATCCTCGTTATTTTCAACCATCATGGTTTAAACAATTTTCCTGGTTAGAATATTCACCTTCTAAAGATGCAGTATTTTGTTTGCCTTGTTTTCTTTTTAATAGCAATCCAAGTAGTCGTTTTGGATCAACTGCATTTACTCATAATGGCTTTAGTAATGGGAAAAAGGTACATGATGGATGCAATTGTGCTTTTTTTGACACATATGGGAAAGATCTGAATTCACTGCATAACAATGCACAACGAGCTTATGTAGATTTAATGAATTAAGCTCAACATATTGAAGTATCACTTGATAGACAAACTACACAACAAATTTCAGTTAATCGTCTACGTATGAAAACTAGTATAGATGTCGTTCGATTGTTGTCATTTCAAGGGTGTGCTTTTAGAGGTCATGATGAAAGCTCAGGATCAAAAAATTGTGGGAACTTTCTTGAATTGTTATCACTATTAACATCATATGATGAGAAACTTGAAGATGTTTTGAAAAGTGCTCCACAAAATGCTAGTTATACTTCTTCAACAATACAAAAAGAGAGATTGCAAATTTATGCTAGTAGAGTTCGTAATGTAATTCGTGAAGAAATTGGTAACAGAAAGTTCAGCATTATTGTGGATGAAGCGAGAGACGAGTCGAAAAAAAGAGCAAATGGCAATTATTTTGAGATTTGTTGATAAACAAGGACAGGTAAAAGAACGATTTTTTGATATAGTCCATGTTAAAGATACTGCATCATTGACTTTGAAGAATGTGATTTTTAATGTTCTCTTGCAACATAGTTTTGATATACAAAATATCCGAGGTCAAGGCTACGATGGAGCAAGCAATATGCGTAGGGAATTTAACGGCTTGCAAGCTTTGGTTTTGAATGGTTGTCGATATGCTTATTATGTTCACTGTTTTGCTCATCGTCTTCAGTTAGCATTGGTTGCAGCAGCTAGAGAAGTGGTTGAAGTGCATCAGTTCTTTAAAGACTTGTCTAATATTGTTAATATTGCTTCGGCTTCTTCCAAACGACACGATGAATTACAAAAAGCCCAAGCAGCTGAAATATCTCGTTTGGTATCCATCAATGAGTTAGCAACTGGAACATGAATGAATCAGATTGACACTTTACGATGTCCTGGTGAGACTCGATAGAGTTCCCTTTTAAATTCAGTTACTAGTTTACTGAAGATGTACAATGCTACTAACACAATTCTTGAAAATTGATAACATGATTATTTTGCATTATTTCTTGTATGTAACTCGGTTTATTTCTGAATTAATCCCTGCTAAATTTGTATTTTTATGATTTAAATCTTGTCATGGATGCAATTGATCAAAAGCAAGCTAAAAAGGGCCAAATTGAAAGAAAATCATGGAAATGGGGTCAAATAAAAAAGATCGAGGAAGCCAAGGACACATCAAGCAATTTGACTTTGTAAAAAGCCAAATATGGAAAATCCTATTTTTAGTTTATTTTATTTTTAATTATTTTTATTTTTAATTATTTAAGATTTTATATTAAATTAATTAAGCCTATTTTTAGTAAACCCCATGTATATAAATAGGGGTTATTTGTATTTGGAAAATCATCAATCAAATATTTCTTTTCCTATTCCTATTTGAAGTTCCATTTCTCTTTTCCTATTTCAATTTAGAATAGGATTTCTTTTATTTTTTTTTTTCCTTCAAGTTAACGTGAAGCAATCTGCCCATTTCAATTCCTTTTGTTTCTTTTCCAAAATTGGTTTAATTGCTTTCCAAACCCCTTTCCCCTTCCAAAAATCCATCACCCTTCACTTCAAGCCAAAATACATTCCACAACTTGCAAGCATGATTAAAATCATGCCACACTAAACCCCTTCAGCTTTAAGCCGGTATTGACCCCGTCAAAAACTCGTGAGTTACGAACCCGAGTTATTTAACCCCCAACTTCCGATATTTATTATTTCTCCGGATTAAGAGTATGACTTCGTCAACTCACAAAGTCAAGTCAATGCTAAGTAAAAAAAGATGTCGTTTGAGTTAGTGTGGCTAGACATACAGTTGGAATTCTGAAAGGATCGTTTGTCTAATCGGTTTTCCGTAAACATATTGGCGTGCCAAGTGGGGATTGCTATTTGGTTCCGTCAAGGAAAGTAGTAACCGGATTTAAATGCCCCAACGTTTGAGGGCATTGGTTCGAGCTAGGCTCTTCTAGAACACAAAGCTGCCGGAGTTCTAAATCACGAACATTTCGTAGGTTGTTCGACCGGTAAGGGTTAGTTATAGGACGTTCCATAACTAATTTACACAAGGAAGAGTTGGTGTCCGAGGCGTCCTTGGTAGCTACAACTAGCTTGTTGAAAAAGAGGAATTCATCTAATTTCAAGGATCGGGTCAAAGGCGGAAAAACCTGTGCTTAAGGCTGAGCTAAGTCTAATCGATTTCTTTTTCAGATTACTTCATTTTTTTTATTTAGTCTTTTACTTTTTATGTTTTTATTTTCTTTGTTTATTTCAGGTTACATATTTTACTCCCCCCACTTCGCGGGCACGACAACTGCCCATACACAAATCTGGTCAAGATAGGAATAATTATCAGTAAACCCAGTCTCTGTGGGAACGACCTACTCCCTATACTGCTTAAATTTGCAAACTAGGTGTAGGTTTATATTGGTGGAATCGACAGCAATCAGTTTTGGCACCGTTGTCGGGGACTGGCAACACTTACAATTGTTTAAATCGTCTTCATGACCAGATCTTCACCAGGAGATCTCGAATACGACCCAAAGATCGAGAAATCAGTACAAGCGCGACGAAAAGAGACAGAAGCTCGTAAACGCGCAAGTAAAGCAGGAGTTGAGCTAGGACAAGGGATCCTAGAGTCCGACATTGAAAAGTTGAGTGAAGTAATTTGTGCAGAGGCAATTCGACGTGGGAAACAAGTCGAAGTGGTTGGACCTAAGACTGAACCACTTTTTGAAACAAAAGAAGCAAAAGGTAACCTCGGTGAACCAGAAAGGATGGCAAATCGAACTATTCGTCAACTATCCGCTGCTCCCAACGAGCAAACACCATTATGCATCAACTATCCAACTGGAGGAACCCCGTTCGAGCTGAAGTCAGGCTCGATTCACCTTTTGCCCACCTTTCGAGGCTTGAAGAACGAAAATCCACACATCCACTTGAGAGAATTCCACATGGTCTGCTCAAGCATGAAACCTCAGGGAGTAAACGAAGTTGAAATTAAACTTCGGGCCTTTCCTTTTTCTTTAGCTGATACAGCAAGAAAATGGTTATTTTACTTACCCCTCGGTTCTATCACAACGTGGGATGACTTATCTCGTGTATTTCTTGACAGATTCTTTCCAGCATCGCGAACAGCTGAACTTCGGAGGGACATAGTGGGAATTCGCCAAATGGAGAGTGAGTCACTCTACGACTATTGGGAGTGATACAAAAAAACTATGTGCAAGTTGTCCTCAACAAAGGTTGACCGAACAATCACTTCTTCAATATTTCTACGAGGGTTTGCTCCCTATGGAAATGAAGATGATTAATGCTGCTAGTGGAGAGGCGCTTGTCAATACGACTCCTCAAAGGGCAAGAGAACTGATATCCACCATGGCGGCAAATTCTCAACAGTATCGGCCGAATTCGGAACCCACAAGACGGGTTAATGGGGTAAACATTTCATCCTTAGAAGATAAATTGGATAAGCTTACTAATGTTGTTTAATCTTTGCTTACAGAAAAGAAGAATCTGACCCAACTGTGTGGAATTTGTACTACGTCTGAACATCCGACGAATTCGTGCCCAATCCTTAACGACAATTCAATGGCACATGTTGATGCTGTCGGAGGTTTTTTGGGACCTCCACAAAGACGCTATGATCCTTTCTCCAACACCTACAATCCTGGATGGAAGGATCATCCCAACTTGAGTTACGGAGCTAATCCCTGATATAATCCATCATACCAACCAAGACCTCAATAACCACCACAACAACAACCCAAGCCGAGCACATCTTTAGAAACTGTTGTGGAAAGACTTGCCGCCGATGCTGCAAAATATCAACAAAAGACAGATGCATCAATACAATAGTTAACTAATCAAGTTAGTAAGCTCTTGATGGCAGTTAATCGTTTGGAGTCTCAAGGTAAATTATCGTCCCAAACTGAGCATAATCCTCGACACCTTTCGAAAGGTAGAAATCAATATACCTCTTATTGATGTGATTAAACAAATTAAACGGTATGCAAAATTCTTAAAAGAATTATGCACAAGTAAAAGGAAGCTCTTGGGCAATGAAAAGGTGAGTGTCAGAGAAAATGTCTCCGCTATTTTACAAAGGAAAACACCACCTAAATGTAAGGACCAAGGTATGTTTTCCATATCTTGCAAAATAGGTAGTGTCAATGTTAAAAAAGCTATGTGTGACTTAGGCACATCAATTAATATTATACATTTGTCAATTTATAAACTACTTAATGCGGGTCCTTTAAAGGAAACAGGTGTAATTATTCAGCTTGCAGATAGATCCATATGCATCCGGAAGGAGTGCTGGAGGACGTTCTTGTTAAGGTAAACGAGCTGATATTTCCTGCAGACTTCTACATTATCGACATGGAGGATGACAACTCGGCCAATTCATCTAAGATACTTCTTGGGAGACCATTCTTGAGTACCGCGCGAACAAAAATTAATGTTTAGAGTGGAACACTCACCATTCTTGTTAGGTTTAATGTTTATGAGGTAATGTGACATCCCAATGATAAGTTACAAACTGTGCCTCGCTGGAATGTTGATCTTGATGTTAAGCAAGAGGAATTATCGATAATCCAAAAACCAATACGTGAAGTTGTCATGAAAGCCTCGAAATTAGAGCTGAAATCATTTCTAGAACGTACAAGTATTCCGACAAAGAAAAATGCAAACTTGAATGAAGAAGCTCAAAGACTCCTCAATCCACTAATGATAGAGGAACCCGGGAAGGGCTTCAAGGATAGTGGAAAAAGGTCGAAACCTTTCTGCAAGGACATCCAAGTGCACAAGATGGAGAACTTAATTCTCAATAAGCCAAACGGATAACATTTAAGGTCGTCGAGCTAATGCTGTTAAACAAAAGTGCTTTTTGGGAGGCAACTCAAATTTCTTTTCACTTATTTAATTTTAAGTTTTAGTAAGATTTAAGGTGTAAATAAATAAATTTTTATTTAATTCAGTTGATTTGATGTTTCCAGGAACATAATGGAGATCATGAATTTTTTTCGAAAGTCAGATAATAGTGATGGCGCAGGCACGACATGCTAATTTGGTGACAAATATTTACCTAAAAAAAACCCAACTACTTAACCTTCATAAAACACTAAAATCCAAACCCAATACCCATCCATTCAACCCATTCACACTTACCCAAAAAGACCCTCAAAACAAACCCTCTCCCCTACAACCAACCCACGCTGCCGTCACCATCTCCGTCACTGTCGCAGCACCTATTGTCGTCGCCGTTGCACTACCATCACTGACGTCACTGCATTACCGTCGCTGTCTTCCTCCTCTTTACTATAAGGTTAAGGTGTGGCAATGGGTATATGCATGTCTAGGATTGGATCTAGGGAGAGCTTGGTACTTAAGCGGTCTTAATGACTCACCTCCTCTTCTCTGGAATCCTGCTTCGTGCATAGTATCTATTCACTTTAGCCAATGAGGACTTGATAACGGGCCAAGGTGACCCTCCAAAGGTGGCCAACTAGCAAGACGATTAGACCTGTTGTTCTTAATATCTAAATTGTCGGCACCCCTACTTCGTGTTATTTTGTTCCTCCAGGTACGCGAATTTCTCGTGAAAATATGGTTTTTCGCCAACGTCGACACATAAATACTAGAGAGCAAGAGGAACAACCTCTATCTGTGGAGGCACATTTAGGCCAAATCGAGGCAAGACTTAGGACGATGGAAAATCAAGTATCCACAATCCTTGATATCCTGAAAAGTCGCTACCCCCAATACCGACAAAATCATTGAAGGCACATGGGGAGTACTCTGAACTTTTCATTTTATTTATTAATTGGGCTGCTGTTTTTCCTTTCTATTATATGACACATGCTTGAGGACAAGCATAGAATAAGTAGGGGGATGAATATAGTAAGTATGCATGGATGGTTGATTGATTTTTGCCACATGTTTCTCTTTTGCATATGTTCAGTCTTGCATTGAATTCATTCAACAGTTTATTTGACATTGAGCCTTTAATCTCATACTTAGTCAACTTGGACAATTGGGCAAATTTTTTTGAATTTAAATGCTCAAGTATATAGATTAATCGACACTTGTATTTTAAGGTTGATGTATGTAGCTAGATTTTCATGAATTGATTGTTTGAAAAAAAATATTTGCTTCCGCATGAATAAATGAAAAAAAATATATTAAATAAATAAATAAAAGGCTTAAGTTATGAGTGAAAGTTTTGAAAACGTGACCGGATTGAGTAACCGGGGTGAGGTACTTGGGTTGTCATCTCGTCTCGATTATAAAAGGGTTCGAGTGACAAGTCGATAACTTAATAACATTCCGCTAACAGAGCTCAATAATAAAGACTGTTTGAACTGAGTAACCGGGATAGGGTGCTTGGGTTGTCATCCTAGTTCGCGTAAAAAGGTTTGACCATGTCTAATTTATTTTTCTAAAAGTTTAGTTAATTAATAATGCCTTACAATTTATTGGATTCAAACTCAATTTAATGAAATTATCTAGTTTGCATATTTCAAATTTTATGACACTTCTCTTGTTGATTAAACTATATGTTTTGAGCATTGATTTAATTATTTTTGCCTATGTTATTTACGTTGAGTATGGATGCAGAAAAGAGACTCGATTTTTTAAATTGTAGAATGAATTCTAATGTTTGAAAGAACAACATGCTTGAGGGCAAGCATGAGCTAAGTAGGGGGATTTGATAACATGATTATTTTGCATGATTTCTTGTATGTAATTTGGTTTATTTATGAATTAATCCATGCTAAATTTGTTTTTTTATGATTTAAATCTTGTTAGGGATGCAATTGATCAAAAGCAAGCTAAAAAGGGCTAAATTGAAAGAAAATCATGGAAATGGGGCCAAATCAAAAAGATCGAGGAAGCCAAGGACACATCAAGCAATTTGACTTTGTAAAAAGCCAAATATGGAAAATCCTATTTTTAGTTTATTTTATTTTTAATTATTTTTATTTTTAATTATTTAAGATTTTATATTAAATTAATTAAGCCTATTTTTAGTAAACCCCATGTATATAAATAGGGGTTATTTGTATTTGGAAAATCATCAATCAAATATTTCTTTTCCTATTCCTATTTGAAGTTCTATTTCTCTTTTCCTATTTCAATTTAGAATAGGATTTCTTTTTTTTTTTTTCCTTCAAGTTAACGTGAAGCAATCTGCCCATTTCAATTCCTTTTGTTTCTTTTCCAAAATTGGTTTAATTGCTTTCCAAACCCCTTTCCCCTTCCAAAAATCCATCACCCTTCATATCAAGCCAAACACATTCCACAACTTGCAAGCATGATTAAAATCATGCCACACTAAACCCCTTTAGCTTTAAGCCGGTATTGACCCCGTCAAAAACTCGTGAGTTACGAACCCGAGTTATTTAACCCCTAATTTCCGATATTTATTATTTCTCCGGATTAAGAGTATGACTTCGTCAACTCACAAAATCAAGTCAATGCTAAGTAAAAAAAGACGTCGTTTGAGTTAGTGTGGCTAGACATACAGTTGGAATTCTGAAAGGATCGTTTGTCTAATCGGTTTTCCGTAAACATATTGGCGTGCCAAGTGGGGATTGTTGTTTGGTTCCGTCAAGGGAAGTAGTAACCGGATTTAAATGCCCCAACGTTTGAGGGCATTGGTTCGAGCTAAGCTCTTCTAGAACGCAAAGCTGCCGGAGTTCTAAATCACGAACGTTTGGTAGGTTGTTCGACCGGTAAGGGCTAGTTATAGGACGTTCCATAACTAATTTACACAAGGAAGAGTTGATGTCCGATGCGTCCTTGGTAGCTATAACTAGCTTGTTGGAAAAGAGGAGTTCATCTAATTTCGAGGATCAGGTCAGAGGCGGAAAAACCCGCGCTTAAGGCTGGGCTAAGTCTAATCGATTTCTTTTTCAGATTACTTCATTTTTTTTATTTAGTCTTTTACTTTTTACGTTTTTATTTTCTCTATTTATTTCAGGTTACATATTTTACTCCCTCCACTTCGCGGGCACGACAACTGCCTATAACAAATCTGGTCGAGATAGGAGCAATTATCAGTAAACCGAGTCTCTGTGAGATCGACCCTACTCCCTATACTGCTTAAATTTGCAAACTAGGTGTAGGTTTGTATTGGAGGAATCGACAGCTATCAAAAATCTAAAAAATACCGCTTCTAACTATTCTCGGCGAGGAGATGCTCATAATGCATATAATAGATTGAGATCTTTTGAGTTTATTTTTATTTTGCATATGATGAAGGAAGTTTTAGGGATTACTGATAACCTTTGTCAAGCTCTGCAACGCCGTTCTCAAGATATATTAAATGCCATGAGTTTAGTTTTGACAACGAAAGATTTAATTCAAAAGTTGAGAGATGATGGATGGAATGAATTGTTGAAAAATGTGATATCTTTTTGTGAAACTTGGGAGTTGGATTTTCCAGATATGAATGCTCAATACATTGTGGGTCGTAGTCGCAATAAGAAAGAAGATGTTACAGTGGAGCATCATTATCGAGTGGATATATTTTTTGCTACAATAGATACTCAGTTGCAAGAATTGAAGAGTAGGTTTAACGAAAATGTTGTCGAGCTTCTCACTCTTACTACAGCTTTAGATCCCAAGGAGTTTTTCAAGTTATTTGATATTGATAAAATTTGCATTCTTGTAAACAAGTTCTATCTAGAAGATTTTTCTCAACAAGAGAAAGAACGTCTCCCATATGAATTGAAGCATTATGAACTTGATGTATGTAAGTATCCTGATTTGAGAAAAATATCAACACTTTCTGAACTTTGCAGAAGCTTAGTTGAAAGTGGAAAGTCAGTCATTTACCAACTCGTTGACAGATTGTTTCGTCTCCTATTGACTCTTCCAGTTTCAACAGCATCCTCAGAATGTGCTTTTTCTGCTATGAAGATTGTGAAGACTCGACTTCGTAGCAAGATGGAAGATGATTTTTTAAGAAGTTCTTTGGTTATATACATTGAGAAAGAAATTGCAGAAAAATTTGATATAAACGAAATAATTGATGATTTTAGTGAGGTCAAGGATCGAAGAGTGCAATTCAAATAAAATTTAAGATTTCTTTCTAGTTTATTTTTATTTATTAAATTATTTTTCTTTAATTAATTTTTATTTTTAAATTTATTACTTTTCATTATTTCGGCCTCCTTCTTGAAATTTCCTGGCTTCGCCCCTGCTCACAGCTACATGTGGAGATCTAGCTATAAACAACAAAATTAACACATGAAAAACATAACTCTTAAAGACAAGAAAAATAAATGAAGAGCCTCGATAAAAAAGGAAGGGCGATTCAAACGACAACAGAGAAAACCCATCCAGCTTCCCCCTGAGAATAAAACTTAGCATCAATCACCTTTCTACAAAATTCCGTTCTTCTGATAGATCAATACACCGCTGCTGATGAACCAGAATCAAACATCTACCGCCGGTCCCGTTCTACCAGATCCGTCGCTTCTCCAAGTACATTCTCTACCCAAAATTGAGGGCTTTCAAAGTTGAAACCTATCTGTGCAAGCTTATGAGCAACTGCATTTGATTCCTAATTTGTGTGCTGAAAAGAAACATAAATGAAAATTAGGGCCTTCATTTTAATTTCCTCAATATAGGTCTCAATCTCATATCTATCTCGGGTCCCTTCATGGATCTTTACTACGGTTGTTCTTTAATATTATGTGAAAACAATAAATTGACATAATACTATACATTTGATACATTAAATTTTAAAAATAACAGAATTTATATTACTATAATTTACTGCAAATTTAAAATTTCAAAAATTAAAAAAATATAAATACTAATTCTGATTTATTTTCAATCAGACTTAGCATCAATGAACTCAAAAGTGTTGGATTTTAACGACATAGTGAATCCCTCTAGCTAATTCCCTTTTTATGGATCACACCTGCACCACTATGAATGCAAAGTCTAATCAATTAATTAAAAGAAAAAAACGTTTTACATTGAGAGATAAGGGTGTTACATCAGCTTGAGCTTGGTGGAGTATATCTTTAGAGGGGACCCAACACCATTAGTATATTTGCTATAATGTCCGCCATGAACATAACACATTTTTACTATTTATGTAAACTAAAATAAAATCAAGATCAGGGTGGTCACAGTTTTTGTCCTCTTCTATATTTAATCACAACTGAGAAGGAAAAATATTATTCCAAAAAAAAGAGCAATTTGATCAAAGTACAGGAACGTGACGCAAGCTTTGTTAGTGCCTTTGGGTTACATCGCAATTCGCAACATTATATTTTTCGCATAAACAATATGAGTTAATTACGTGAAGCATCTTTAAATTATAATTCCCATTTTAAATTCATCCTTAATTTTTTTTAAAAGTTTAAAAAACACTTAAAAATTAAGATTTTTGTAATATCTTTTTTTCATAAAATTAATATTTTCATTTTAAATTATACTACATGATATATGACATCTAATGTAACGATTAAATTAATAATTTTAAGAACAAAAGGACCTCATTGATATAACATCAATAGTTTGAAGATATAATTAAAATATTTAAAAATTTAAAAATTAATTTAAAATAAAATTCATAGTTTGAAAATGTCTAGTGTAATTTTAAAAACCAGTAGAGAGACTGCAATAGAAAAAAGTGAAATAATTAAATTTGAATGTTAATCTAATTCTTTATAAATTTTAGGGCCTGTTTGGGTATATCACAGGGTAATTGAATGGAAGTGTGGTTACTAGAGTAGTAACCATGCCCTCTTATGATTACAAAAAATTATAATTCCTTAGATATGTTTAGCTAATAAAGTATAATTACATTATAGTTTCTTAGGTCATGTTTGGTAGTATCAATTGTAATTGCAGAAAATAATTCTCTAAATAAATAACAAAACTTTAAGGGTCTGTTTAGTCAATATAGAGTAATTGAGTGAAAGAATTATAATTCCCTAGATATGTTTAGGTGGCAGTGTGTAATTCTTTATATATGTTTGGTAGTACAAATTTTTATTACATAGTTACATAATTTATATTTATAAAAATATTAATTACTATAAAAAATTTATTAGCGCTATAAAAAAGTAACAAAAATGGAAACCAAATCATTCTATGTATTATCTTAGTCCAAAATTGTAGTTAATAATACAATCACTAATAAAAATAACAAGAAAATAAACATTATATACAATTTTATCTAATTGTTCTAGTGTTCCATATTTGTTGGGTTATTCCCTCATTAATATCTAACATATGATCCTTATCATCATTTGTAGGTCCTTGACTAAGTTCATCATCATCATCATCGAAATCTAAATATGTATCATTAAGATTATCCAGGTCTTATTCTTCCATACAGATTTCGAAATATGGATAATTGCAAATCCACCTATGAATGAAGTTATGAAATATGAAACATACTAGTACCATCCAACATTGTTTTTTATACTATACTAATGTGATGTTAATATGAGGAATATTTTTTAGAACAACAAATTTCCTCTCAACCACATTTCTAAGCCTTAAATGTCTCAAATTAAAGAGTTCGAGAGCCATCTCTAGTACATGTGTCTAGCTTAATTCTCTCAAATGGTATTGTACCCTAGGATATGGTGTAAGAAAACCTTTTCTATTTGTATAATTAGCATCTACCATATAATATTTGAGTTCACGATGCATATAGTCTTTAGCTTTAATTATAAAAACTTATATAAATTTACTTTGGAGAAAGATTTGTGCTAGATTATAAGTAACTTCTAAGGTGAGATCTGATTACAATGGGATTTCGTAGGAAATCAGAAATGAAAAAACTATCGTCATTTGATCAAACCACACCTAATAAGACCTATCACTCACCAACATTTCCTGTGTTGCATTTAAATTTGAACAACCATCTTTCATCAATATAGAGAACCACTTATACCAACCCAAGACAGAGTTAAGAGGATTTTGTTGGTCCATTGGGCTAAAGACAGACCTATGATTCAAAACTTCAATCTATAAGCAATTAAGCATGGAATGGCCTGAAACTGATCCCTATTTTTGGGCCCACAATTGAAACCCACCCCTACTTCGATAGTTAAATGTGTCTAATAACTCCGTCATTGGCACTTTTCATTTATTGTTGCAGCAACTCTAGAATTATATTGTATAATATACATAGAATTAATAATTATAGCAATTAAATATATTATTAATTTATATGTTATATTTTATTTGAGAATCTGATAAATATTTAAGTTTAATCATTATTTAATATTATTAATCAATATAAATATACTTTGAATAATTTCAATAATTTATTTTCAATATAATATTTTTTAATATATTTTTTTAATTTTATTATATATACACTCAACCAATGAATATAATAAAAATATTTATATTTATATTTATATTTATTAATAATTTTTTATTATAAGTGTTATAGTTATTATGACTTAATTAATCTTTGAATCTATACTAAAATATATTTATTATTTTAAAATAACTACTTTCTAATATTATATGAATTGTAAGTGGTTTTACACGTTTAATTTTTTAATTAATTTTTTAAATTTTATATTTTAATGACCATAATTAGTGTCCAACAATATTTCTTATTTGAATGGTTGAATATAATTAAAATATATTAATTTATTTAGCAATTTAAATTGTGCAATAATAAAAAATTTAAATCAGAATTAAAGCATTTTTAACCAATTTAATATACAATATGATTTTATTTTATGTTATTAATGCAAAGCAATATTATTCAAAATAATAATTAATTAACATATATTAATCATTTGATAATAAAAAATTCTATTCGTCATTAAAGCATTTGTAAAAGCTATAAAAATCGATATCTTGTAAATTAATCTCTTTACAATTTATTTCTTTCCTAATAGTAAATAATTGGTCATAGTAATTTGTAGATAATATATATTAATACATTATATTATAAAAATTATTATTTATAAAATTTATATATGAAATATAATGTTGCTTATTATATAAATAATTAAAATTTAAAATGAATGTAATATATGTTTTTTACTTTCTTTTTTTGGTTAATGAAAAAAATTATAATTTAAATATAAAGCAATTTAATATAAAAAATATTTATTATATTTTAAGAGAACCAAATTTTTTATTTATAAGTGTGATAAAAAAAATATGAAGTAAATTTTTTAAATCAATTATTTAGCTTATAAATGTAATAGATCTTAAAAAAATAAAAAATATATATTTAAAATGATAAATTCAGTAATACATTGAACAAAAATGGCTATATTAGTCAGTTCAAAAACCTCTCCAAACTCTATACTTTTATATATATTATAGATTATCACTTAACTAACATTATAATTTTGTACCAATAAAATTTAATATTTAATACTGTAAATAAACGCATTAATAAAGTCTTGTCATTCAGATAAGATCTAAAGAATTACTGAAAAGAAAATTAGCTTTAAATATTATTTTATAGGTTTTGTTTCCATCACGAGATAATGTATAATTTTCATTAATATTTAACTTGTTAAAATTTATTATTATTTAATTTTGTAATACTTACATAATTGTTAACGTTTTTTTTATTGTAGTGTTTTAAAATATAATGTTTATTAACTAATACTTACTTACATGGGCGAAGCCAGAGCCTGCTGGCATGGGCCTCGGCTCCCCCTAAAATGTAAAATTGTTATTTAGGTTCTTAGAATTTTTTAAAAATTTTAAATTAGTAAAGGTAAAATTGCACTTTGGCCTCTCTAAAATTATAAAAATTCAATTTAATCCTTTACAAATTATAAATATATAAACTATAAAAAATTAAAATTTTATTCGGCCCTCATAAAAATTTATTCTGGTTTCGCCCCTACTTAAATTGTTCTGGTTTCGCCCCTACTTACTTATATCAATGAAGATTAAATAGATATTACAAATATGAAATATTGAGATATTTTCCAATGATAATTGCACTATGGAGAAATGAAATATCATTTTATTCGATGATGATTGATGTTATGATATTTAAATTTTAAATTTATTTCTTATAATTTTTTTTTATTTTAGATTTTAAATTTCAAAGAATCCAAATTCAAAATTTGATGGTTAATGAATTTTGTGACAAACACTTCTTTACAGAGAAAGATTTGCACAAACATTTGCACAATTTCAAATAGAATGATAAAAAAATCATTTAATAAGCTTATTAATATTCATAATTGTGGAGTATATCTTGTATTTCTAAATATTTTGTAGGCACTTGATATAACCAGAATCGAAATAGAAATGACATTCCGATGAGGAAGCATGGGACATCACGGCGGCGACATCCCAACGAGGAAGTATATGACGTCACAACGATGCGACGTAATCACGTTTTTATAGTCAAGTATAACTCTTTCTTTCACTCGAAGTCTAATTATTCCAAAAAAGTTTTAGTTGGATTAATCCTCTATTTTTAACCTATAAACAGAGCCATTATAATTCTAATA
This sequence comes from Gossypium australe, assembly GCA_005393395.2. Classification (NCBI taxonomy): domain Eukaryota; kingdom Viridiplantae; phylum Streptophyta; class Magnoliopsida; order Malvales; family Malvaceae; genus Gossypium; species Gossypium australe. The sequence goes on from CM016615.1 coordinate 101,875,947, forward strand.
GAGAAGATCATTATAGTTTTAGTTGAATTAATCATCTCCTTTACCTGTAGTTTTTTATCTTCTTGATTGGAAGAATTTTTGCACGTAAATTTGTATACCTAATTTTCTTTATTCTTTCTTTTTCATTATTTATACGAGTCAACCATCAACAATAATAAACTTAATTTTCACTAACTTTCTATATAATTGTTAATGAAATATCTTCTCCAATCTACAACATAATTTTGTTTTATATTTCCTTTTATGATTTGAAAATAAACAAGCAATAGGTTGAATTTCATTATTACGTATAATTATATTATGAGAAATGCAAATATATATATATACATATATTATTTTATACAAATTATATTTTTTATTAGGTATTAATATTCTCTTTTAGATGTTATTGGTCCAGTCATTAACATCATACCAACCTTTTCAATTAAAAAATTGAAAATTAAAATGAAATTGGGGCATGAAAAAGGAAGTAATGTATATGATGGGTAATTAATTATTTTATTTTATATGTTCACAGTTTTCAATTATTTTAATTTTATAAATTAATTTTACGTTTTATTTATTTTATGTAGTTACTAAATATTTTTGTTATACCTTTATATCAAAGCACCTCCCACGCCATTATGAATATGGAAAGGATATTGTCCCAACACAAACAAAGACAACAATCACATTAGATTTAATCTCATTTAATTATCTCAATTTTCCAATTTCAACAACCCTCCCACATCAAGTCCATACGGTAACATAGACCTATGTTGGACTCTACCAAAGAGGTACTCATGAGATGAAGGGCTCACTTCAAGCTTTTTTTCATCTATAAATACCCTCATTCTCTAAAAAGAATAGATAAGAGAGAATGTAGTGCTTAAATTCTGCTCAAATACGATCTCAAGCTTTTCAAACCATAATTTAGTGGCTCTTCACACCATCTATGGTGTTAACCGCCCTTATATTAATGGCTATTCAAGGTCAATTGAAAGTAGAATAATCTATAAGCTTAAAAAGCCTTATAAGGAGCACAAACCAACAATGTCAATTGCGAGTAGAATGACCGATATTATCGGAATACCAATACTACTACGGTTAAGGCAAATTATTATCAGCATTGCTAGGATCAAGAGTAGTACTATCAGGAACAACTAGGAGCAAAATACTAGGATCTTGCAGGTTATAATCAATGTGGCCAACTAGACAATGAGGGAGGCTATTACCAACAACCCAACAGGAACAATCCCCTAGATAATACGAAGATTTTTTGAACCAACTGAACCCTACAAGAGACAACCATCAATCACAGTATTAAGGGGTCGAGAACCCCACTGTGCAAAATAATACTCCAAAAGCACAATAATATATAGAGCATTATACAATTAGCACAAAAATACTATACAACAGAACAGTCGTATTATTTGTGAGCTTAGGGCGAAACGGGCCATCCTAAAACAGTAAATGTGGCACCAAGGTATGAGGATACAGTTTCGCCAGTAGTTGGGCGAGGGGATCACCTCACAAGAGTAGGAAGAAGAGATTTTAGGTGTGGCCCAAAAGGAGTAGGTGTGGTGCCATCAAGCTCTTCACTCGAACAATAGATGAAGGCCTTAAGAAGGGAAATGGATTTACTAAAAGTATTGGCAAAACTAGGAGAGGTTTCATTAGCTCAATATGCAAATGACTTGTTGACCACATGGGTCGCCCAAGAAAGTCCCAAATTCCTTCAAGCTACCAACAGAAACGTATTATGGCAAATAGGACCCAAGAGATCACCTGCATCAATATAACAACTACGAGACTTTTTTTACGAGAAAAGTCTAAATCTAATTATGGGAACTTGTAGTGAATGTACTTCAAAGTTCATTTAGCTAATATCAATAGGATTATACCGGATTGAATATTTGTAATTTTTTTAATTTTTTAATTTAAATTTTTAAATTTAATTTAAAACTCGAGTCTATTTATTATCTGTATTAAGTTTAAAATCGAAATTATCTAATTTATAATATTTGAATCCTTTTGATACGGATGGGCTTCCAATGAACTTGGAAAAAGATTAAAGTCTCACAGTAAAGAACTCTAGGTCCCGACTAAAAACTTATAAATTATAACCTAATGTTGCCCAAAGGCAGGCCTAACAGAAGCTTGACCATGGCTGGCCTTTGTTTTCATGTTGAAAAACAAAACAATGGTGTGATTGATTATGATTAGAGCTATTGAAGGGTCTAGTTATTTAATCAAGCACCAAAATTTGTTCGAAAGTCAAGAAAGTTTTTAAAAAATAAAATATAGGTTGAGTTTAAATTCAAACTTTTAAGGCCCGAGAGCCTTACTTGATTTTAAATTTGTAATATATTATATTATATAATTTATATCATATAAAAATTAAATAATAATCTATAATATTATAATGTAAATATCAAAATTTGTTAAGTTGCTTATATAAAATTTAGCAAATGAAAAATATAAATTTATTATATTAAATTAAAAATAACATAAAAAATTAAAATAAAAAAAATAATATGGGTGAACTGAGCTTAAGTAAATTATTTATAAATATAAATAAATTTATAAAATTTTAAATCCATATATTAAATTAAATCAAATCAAGCAAGTATTGTTAAAAGTCGGCACTAAATTGTAGGAAAAAAAAAACAAAAACATTATTGGTGTCACCATAAATTATTTTGAAACCTTCATTTGATTTCTTTGGTCTAATTATGATCTTAGTCCCTCTTAACTAGAGGTGTGTATGGGTCGGGCCAACTAAAAATTCAAGCCTGTTTGCTAGGCCCGGGCCGGCCCAGCCCGCAAAATGGGACTAAAATTTTGCCCAAGCTCGACCCGAATAAAAATACTAAAACTCGGGCCCAACCCAGCCCGCCCATATTAATTTTTATATTATTTTGTATATAATTTTATAAAATATATATTACATCAAAAATACTAAAAACATCAAAATAAATATTTCTCAACAATTTGAAAATAAATTTTAAAAAATATGTATACTTAAATAATACTAAGATAGGATCCAACTTAACAAGCAAATGTCTCTAAAATAATAACAAAATTAACAATAAAATAAGTTTTATACAATATCCAAATAATAACAACAAAATAGTAGCAACATAATAGTAAAATGGTAGCAAAATAGAGAGAAAACAACAAGAAAGTAATATTATAAAAAAGTAAAATTTTTTGTCCTTTAGTGAATTTGGGCCAGGCCCGAGCCAAAAATGTCTTACCCAAGGCTTGGCCCATTTTTAAAACAGGCTTGTTCTTTTGTCCAAGCCCATTTTTTGGGCTTATATTTTTAGCCAAACCCTCTCACATTTTCGGCAGCCTTTTGAGCTAGGCCGGGTGGCCCAACCCATGATCAGATCTACTCTTAACACACTAAAATTTTAAATTTAATCTTTTTACTTTAATTTAATATAATAGTTCCAAATTGATAACATCATTAATTGCTGCCATTAAAATGATAAAATGAAACTATTTTATTTTAAGAAGCAATCATAAATATTCGATTGATATGTAATTTATTATTGCTTGAACATGATTGAATATATTTTACATGCCTCTGATCGTGTTATTGAATAAGAATAAAAATATATGTTATCACTTTCACAACAACAATTAATTGTATTATCAACTCAAACCTATTAACAATATTATAAATGTAAAAAACCTAAATTATATCAAATTAAAATATAGAAATTAAATCTCAAATTTCAGCCTAAAAAATAAACTAAACAATGCTAAACAACAAATTTTGAAAACGAATTTTGAACTCAAAAAGCAAACTTTTGCTTTTTTTTAAACACCCAAAATTACGTCTTTAACCCCTGTTTATACTCTAATATTTTATGTAATAGTTATATTAAGTATATAATTACTTTTCTATTAGAATTTATTTCAAATATATAAAATTATATATTTAGATTTATAATAGTTATTTTTAGTAATAATTAAAATATAGATATATATTCAAATTAAATTTTACAAATAATTAATATTAATTACTTAAAAATATTTAAATTTATATTTCATATATTAAATATTAATAATGAGTTATTAAATTATTTTTTATATTTTTACTAAAATATCATAATATTAATGAACTCGAACATTATTTAAATGCATATTTTTTTACTTGGCAACATTATGTCTAAAATGTGCATTATATTTAATCCAAACTTTTCAAAAGTGTTTTCCAAAAGTAGTGAGAAATTAATTTTATTTTTCTAAAGCGTTTTTGGAGCTATAAGCAAAGCTAAAGTGACATAAAATTATTTTTTTCTAGTTTTGGCGTGCGTTTTATGTCTAATATTATTTTTAATCTTTATTTATAATATAATGCAGTTTATATAATATTTATATTAGATATATAATTATTTTTCTATTAAAATTTATTTCAAATATATAAATTATATATTTAAATTTGTAATAGTTATATTTTAAAATATTTAAAATATAATTTATATATTCAAATTGAATTTTACGAATGGTGTGATTGCTAATCCAATTATTAAAACATTGTATATAACCCTTTTGCACTACACAATCACCTGACAATTTATATAAATTTTTTGGAATATTGTTTTTTTGGTCCAGATGTCTCTTGGACTATTGTTTTTGTTCTGCCGGAAACATGCCATTAACGGTTCGGTTCGAGTAGTGTTTCCTTTCATGAAAACATTGACTTTCACATATATGTAGTTCCTATTTCTTCAATCATCATATTTTGATTGGAAATGCCGAGAAGGCCGCCAATCTCGTATCTCATGAACATGAAAAGTTACTGATAAAGTAAAATCAAATTAGTGATTCATCAGGTTATACGCAGGAACTATATTCCCTTCATGTTTCTTGATTCATGTTCTGGGTTGTGGAGTTCAAACCGACAATGCCTTGTTTTTGACAGCTCAAAACTAAGGCTTAATACGTTCAGACAAAAATGTCACTTGTTAATGAAAGAAATTTAGTGCTAAAACCATGAAATATCTGCTGTTGTGTGCATATGATTTGGACATACAGACTCCTCTACAAACATATATATATGTATATATGATGTTGAATTAGTTCAAGTAACGGACTACTGCTTCCTGCTGTCGTTCTTCTTCTTCCATGGTTGTCTCTTCACTGCTGCCTTTTTACTCATATTTTGTCGAAATTTATCATGGACTATAATTTGACATTTTACATAATAAAAGTTAATAATTTATGTTAGTTCATAACAATTGAATATAAAGGGTGGAAGAACGGCACCGGTTGACTTTGCAATTTGCATTAGAAAAAGAAATTGACTTTTGAAGCTACCGGAAGAACTACATCTGCTCACCCCTTTATTCCTTGTTTCCTACCTGTTTGTCTGCCGCTTTCCCATTTTTGAATTCCATTGTTTGGTATAACTACAAACATTCTCAAGCCTCACTCCATTTCAACTTACACTTTAATATTTGGTTGTAAATTTGAGTTTCAACAACTTCTTTTCTACTATTTCTATAAGATTTTGCAGTGAATTAAATTCTGAACTTTAAAATTTTAACCAAAAAAATATCACAACTTTTCGCCACACGTGTTTCTCTCTTTTCTCCATTGCATTATTTCGCATCTCTCTCTCTCTCTTTCCCTTTGCCTATAAAACCCAAATCTTGCCATTGCTTGATTTGCTTCTCTCTTAACTCCCTCCCCTCTCCTTCAGGTAAAATCACTCTCCTCTTCCTTTTTATTTATGTTCCACTATATTCTCCCCTTTGTAATGTCTCTTTTCCTTTCAGAAAGTGCAATGGCGGTGAGTTCCAGGGGGAGGACGATAGAGTCGGGGGTCGTTTCAAGGAAGTGGAAAGAGACAGTAGAAATCAGCCCCGAAAGAAACAAGGTCTGGGTTGAACCCAAGCCTCTCAACACCCTTGTTGAAAGAAAAGTTGCTGTTGTTTACTGCTTATCTAGAAATGGTCAACTTCAACACCCTCATTTCATGCAAGTTCCTCTCTCTTCTAATGCTGGACTTTATCTCAAAGGTACTCAAAACCAACCTACTATCCTATTCATTCTCTGTTTGGCTTCCAAGAGTATTTTAATTACTTTATCACGTTCCAAGAACTACCTTCTGCCATACGTATATACCCAACTCCAGCTGACAAAAACCAATCTTTCAGCTTTCTCGTAAAGACCAAATGCATTAAAAAAGCATACACAAAAGAATTAAGTTATAAATTTCAAAACCTTACTTTTTCTTGACTCTGTTTGGATGCTTAGAAAATTACCAAATTTTCACTGCAAATGCAATTTGACTATAAATTGATTTTTTTTCTCCAGATGTAATCAAACGGCTAAACCTCCTACGAGGCAAAGGCATGGCTAGTCTATACTCTTGGTCCTCCAAACGGTAACACTCTCATTTATTTCCAACCGCCCTCAGATTACTTTACCCTGCGCCGTCCGATATTAATGTTAATATTTTCAGTACTGAAATATTTAAATAAAAATATAGGAGTTACAAAAACGGCTTCGTTTGGCATGACTTAGCGGAGGACGATTTCATTTACCCATCTCACGGCCAAGAATACGTCCTCAAAGGATCGGAGATTGTCGACCACTCGATTAATCTACTCGAGTCCGAAAAGTTAGAGAAAGATCATGATTTGCAGCCAATCAGACGGCAGAGGGATCCGTCTCGGAGTTCTATTGATCTCCCTGAGCACAAATTTTTCACGGCTGATTCAAGCTCCGACTCGCCTGGAAAACTCGCTGCCGACGCGTCGACTCAGACCGATGACAAGAGGAGAAAACCGGTGGTTAAAGAACCGAAAATTGAAACGCTACAAAGTCAAGAATTGGAGCAGAATCAAAGTACGGAGCTGAGAAGGGAAGATATTTCGCCGCCACGGCCGTCGGATTCGAGCTCGGAGACATTGGAATCGTTGATGAAAGCCGATGCACGGCGGAGTTTGTGCGAGGGTGATGGTAAAGAAGACAATTTGAATCGGAGCGGGAGAATGAAAGCGTCGGCCGTTTTGATGCAGTTGATATCATGCGGTTCGGTCTCGATCAAGGAATTTGGGGGCGAATCGGAGAGGGATCAAGGGTTTTCATTGACTGGGCACTACCAATCGAGGCTGCCACGTGGAGCAGGGAACCGTAACCAAATGTGGAAAGAGCATTTCAGTGGGAGCTTGAGTGAGACCAAGAGAGAAGGAGCTCCTGATTTGAAAAGGTGACCGCTAAACGTTGAACTACTTTTAATTAATTATACTTTTATTTGAAATTTTTAATCTTTCTCAAACGGATATCATACTAAATGCTGGCCGTCCACATTAATAATCCATATTTAGTCTCAGTATTAAAATATTGTAGTTGGATTCATCAAATCCACACCAAACTTATCCAATAAATAGTAGTAATATTGCATTTATATCCTGCATTGAACCAAATTATATATATAATAAAAAAATTTCTGTTTTGAAGTAAACTGGAACTTTAATTCAAGATGTCTCTGCTTTTGCTTGATTCATTTTGGGGACATTTTCTTGTATGAACAGGAGCTCGGGGTTGCAGTTGGCAGAAAGGGAGACGAAGGCCAAAGCTGGCTCCACGAAGAAACAAGGCAAACATGAATACAAATAGTGGAAGCAATATACAACAAAATCATCATGATTCGCATACATATCTGGAAACTTCAAGCTATGCGAATTGTATTAGATCTGTGGCTTTGTAACAAAGCAGAGAAGTGAATGACAATGAAGATATCTATTAGTTTTGACTCTGATCTGATTTGATATTATTCGATTTTCTTAGAAAATGGCAGCAATTCTAACCCCTCTAAATGCACTTAAACTCAAAGTTGATCTAAAAATGATACCATTCGAACTCAATCTTGAATAATTCAAACTTAAACTAATCTGAATTTGTAATAATCTAATCTAAAAATCTCAAATTTTAAATCTAAATTAAAAACCACATAATTGATCTAATCCGAAACTAATCCGAGAAATGAAATTTCAATTTCTGTCATCTTGGCTAACATCATTTGCTTTGGTCACTGGCTCCATTGCCGGAAACTTAGTGTTTTTCGTGGCTGGTCTGCCTATGAGGACTGAAGATACGAAACTTGATGAACGTACACCAAGAAAGTTCCAAAACCTTTGCAAAATTTTGCAACCATTTGGCAGATCTTGAACTTTCCATTTTTAGGAACCTAAAAGCTTTAGCTTTTGATATTGCAAATCGGGCTAGATCAACTAGGTTAGAGATGTCTACATTGGAACATTTTCAAAATATATATTTTAATAGTTGCAAATGAAAAGCTATAAATATCCGAAAGTTATTAACCAAATTTTGTCACTATTTATAGTGATGAGTTATATCTTTGATCATATATGCTCTTTTAACACAATACCTAAAATTACTCATAACTCATTCCCAATTCATAAATAGGAGGATAATGCGCTTCAGCGTACTTAAACTTACCTCCTCCTGCATTAGCAACAATACTCATGCCAATTGAGCTAAGACTCAATCAACTAAAAGTTATATCACTTGATTATCAACAAATAGTCATGATTATTTAATAGATATTTTTCAAGTACATATCTATTGAATAATTATGTTTAGTGCTAAAGATACGATTATCCATTTGAGTAGTTATGTTCCTATGAAGAGACATGAGACCTCCTATAAATAGGAGAGGAATTTCATTTGTATGACACACCCAAAAAATATAGAAACAAAATTTCTTTCTATTCTCCCACCATATTTCATATTCTAGATTGTTAAAGAATTACTGCAAAAATTCTTTATAAAAATTGATATCTTTGCTATACTCCGCTTACTGCTCAGTGGATTGTTTCTAACAATGCAAAATGTAAATAGTCATTTGACTTCATTTTATCCTCAAGATTCATTTGCCAATAATTTTTTTGCATACCATAATATAAGTGGGGACAAATAGAACCTTAAAGAAAGTGGTTTTGATACACACATTGAAACTTTCCTTAATTTCTCATAAGTTTATATTTATCCTCATACACCAACAGTCTAAAGATTGAATTCGAGTCCTGATGTCAATGGAAATCCTTTGCCATTACAACACGAGCTCGATTAATAGAAATGGAAACATTTTTAATTCTTTACCAAAAAAATCTAAATCTAATTATTGAGAACTTGTACCAAATGATGAAGAAAAATAATAAATAATTTAGTACACTTCAACATTGGTTGTGCTGATATCAGTAGGATTGCAACAGATTGAATATTTATAATTTTTTTTAATATTTAAATTTGAATCTTCAAACCTATTTTAAAATTTGAAACTATTTATTATTTATTATCCACATTTAAAAGTAAGGTTGTTTTTGTTTCAAGAGTTAGAAGATTTTAAAACAAAAGCTTTGGGCTATTTATTTTTGACAATATTAGACGAGTAAAGTCTAAAACATGAAGACCAATTGAGTTGAAATTGAATACTTAAAAATTGATTTCTTACAGATAAAGACTGGTTATTTGTGAAAAAAGTAAAGCCACTTTCTATCTTTGAAGGCATTAGATTAAACCGAAACTCTTATGGAAGTATCTTCTTATGTTGATTTTAGCATTCTTTATAGAGAAGTGATTAGATTGTAATTCTTATGTAAACAAAACTTAAGTATTATATAAACTAAAGTTTTGTCTGAGTTAAGGGTAAATCGATACTATGAGAGTTGATAGAGCAGAAATTTATTCAAGTAAAGCACGTGGTGTGCATTATTTTTGCAAGCAATCAAGAGAGTCTCTTGAGTTGCAACATAAAGCTTTCAAGGGAAAAGTTTATTGGGAGTGTGATCTAGTCTTTGTACAACGGTGAGGTCACTAAATCGGTAAGTGTTAGACCAGTGTTAGGATTTAAATCATTGGTTGTATTGTAAGAAAGATAGTGGATAATTGCTCTGGGTAATTAAGGATACACAGACGTTGATTGAGGTCAAATTGCGTAAATAATCTCAATGTTCTATTTATTGTTTTCGCATGTTTTGTTTTGTGGTTAAAATCGTGGCCACTATTCGAAGCACCATTTTACCCACAGTTTCAATTTACCAAGCAAGTACCCCGTCGTTTTTACACGAATATTATCCGAATTAGTAATATTTGAAATCGGATTTATAAATAATGAAATTGGCACTGTCTATCGACATATCAATAAATCTTTTGGGACAAACCTATGTTTTAATACGAATAGGCCTCCAATGAACTTGGAAAAATATTAGATCTCACGGTAAAGAGCTCCATATCCTGACTAAAAACTTATAAATTATAACCTAATGTAGCCTAAAGGCAAGGCCTTACAGAAGCTTGACCATGGCTGCCCTTTGTTTTCCCCTTGCAAAACAATGGTGTATTTTATTGTGATTAGAGCTATTGAAGATCAAATTATCCAATCAAGCACGAAAATCTGTTTGAAAGTTGAAGAAGCGTGAATAAAAATATTAGGCTTAAAAAATGATTCTTTTGTTGATCCTTCAATTGAGCCACTTTTCAATCGTGAAATCTCTTCAAGGAAGCAATCTCATTCGCATGCTTTGCAGTCAGCTCTTGCATGCAAGATTCGCACTCAATTTTCTCCTTCTTCAAGTCCTCATTTTATGCATTCAGCTTCGTAACCTCCTCCTTTAATTTTACATTTTATTCTTCAAGAGGTTTAACCGTTTCCTTCAAAACAGCTTACCTTGAGGTAGCTTCAATAACCTATTTCTTCAAAACTTCCTTCTTCGTATTTAAGTTTTCCAATTGAGCTTCTTGATACTTTAAAGATCTACCCAATTGCTGGTGTGCAAAGTTCTTCTCATTCTCCATACTGTTAATGGTTTTCCATAAATTCATAGAGTACATTATAGGTGGACCCTCAATCTATTTCGATGGAAACCATTCAGACATTTTCCTGGTCGCTTCGTCAGGATGAAAGAAGATGGTTGATCCTTCAAACTCTCGCCAAAGAAAATAGCAGGAATAAGGGTTTATAAAACTCTTCATTATCCCACCAGGGTATATCCAGGAGGAACTACTTGTTGGAAAAATTCAGTTATGAAAACAATTTATTGTTACAGTGGAAGTTTAAAAATTTTCAAATTCATGTTGGTTTATGATATTTATAAATAAACATTCTACTGAACAGTACATTTGTTTTGTGCGAGACGGATCTAAAATGTTCTCGGTTTTTAACCAAACAACCTTTTATGTTATCCTCAAGCCTCGAATTGCGTTGAGTATAAGCTTGAACAACAAGAACCAAACATATAGCCAAAAACTATTTATTACTTTTAGTAGGAAATTAATTCTCTCAATAAAAACCAGAAAAAAATATTATTCCTAGAAAATAAAATTTATTCTAAGAATATAAATTCATAGTAGAATAACAATATATGAAACTTATTTGTTAATAGTTCTACCAGTGTCATCTATTTATAGGGGGAGATAAAAGAATCCTAATTGAATAAATATAACACAAATAATATTTATTTAATAGAAAAATATTTTCCTGGTCTAACTAGAAGTGGGGGTAGCGACACATCTTAAATAAAAACACTAGGGTTGTCACCCATCATATGTAAAATGAAAGGAATTGGCTCTCTTATGTATTGGGTCCAATTATATTTGCTTCTTAAACTTTTTACTCAGCACTCTAATCCAACCTAATATTTTTTTTATTCCCAAAATAAATCTTATTTATTTCATTAATTTAATTAGTTAAATTAACTAAATTAATTTCACAATTAAATAATTTTCTCAACTTAATTTTAATTCTATTAAAGTTATGACGAATTTACCGTAAAAAAAACTATAAGGACAAATATTTAAATATTTTTACATTCAACGAATTCATGATAACTAATTAATTTAATTCTATTTTTGAACTTCAGTTATTTAATTATAATTAAATAATAATTCAAAAACCTTAAATTAATTCTCAAGTAATTTTAATACTCAGTGAGAAAATGCATTCATTTGCGAATGTGAACCATTTCTCTAAATTCATCATTTTTATTAATTTTTGTTCATTTAGTTTTACGTGCAATTCATTTCTAGTTTCAACGATTTAGCAGAGGAATCGATTGGACATAAGTAATTAGGGTTCAAATAATTTATAATTAAGTTTCAATTTTTTGCCTATTAATTATAAACTTATTTAGTCACAAAATCATACTACAGTATCATGACTAAGCTCTACCTAATTACATTCCATTACGAAAGCTACTTAATCTATTCTCATCCAATGAACTTATTATCAGTGTGTTAGCCTTATAGGATATCCTTAATCTCTTTGGGATAAATCCATTCACCCAATATGATCATATTTTATCTCATGATAACCATTATATCTTCTTTCATGAAAATTTAATTAATGTCAAATAGTAATTAATTCATTTATCACAAAGATAAATGACTCATGGCCATGTTTGTTTTTCATCTGTCATGTAATGTTGATGAGAGTATATCATTTACTCATTAGTTGGGCTATGAATTCCATTATTGTGAATTATGCTATATACTGCAAAAGTTTTATACACAACGAACCAGATTTCATTTCCTTATCTATTTAAACTCATGATTTTACTTACATTAAAGTATACAAGTCACGCATACATAGTCCATCATCTACTCAAGATTAAGGTAGGCCACAATATGAATGTTACAAGTGAATAAATTCATAAAAGAATCTAGGATCTATTCTTTTTAGGTCCATTCGGACTTACTGTCAGTCACATCTATGTTTCTATCTTCTGGGAGTCATCCGCTCCTGCTCAAGTCAAGACATCTCTTCAATTGGACTTGATATACGACATATTAGTCTTTCAATCGATTTGCTCATTTCAGATTAGACTAAGGACATATTTAGGTCCATCTACTAATATAAGTTGTTTTTCATATTACGATCTTACCACGTAATACCGCTTAGTATTAGTTTAAATATTAGACAACCAGTGAGTCAATATTTATTTTTATTTTGCTTTGCGTGCAAAAACCACATGAGCACAATTATATAAAGTATATTAATGTAATCTATGAAATTTATTAATTAATTTGTTCGAAAAAATTGCAAGTGTACATAGATGAAAATACTACACTTAGGGCACAAGATCCAATAGAGGAACCCATTAATTACCTAGGAGCAACTCCACATGAATTCAACAATTCTACGAAAAAATGATGCAAAGGCGGATAAAACCCTGCTACAAAAACATATAAGGGCAAAAGAAACCAACGATTTTCTCTCTTATGATTGTCTGTATCACTCAATCAATGCTTTCCCTTCAAAATTGTAACACCCCTAACCCGGTCAAAACGCTACGACTGAATCCGGCATGTCACAGAAAAGAAAAATTTCGAAAAACCAAGTTAAGTCATGAGTTGGGAAAAATCTTCGATTTTATAGAAACAGTGAGTGATCATTTGAAAACAATTTTGAGTCCTAGTTTGAAAAGTTGAGTTGCCTTGTTATTAAAACCCGAGTTTTAATTACCCAATTGTCAAATCTTGAAAATCCCGAAGTTCTTTAAATTTCGGAAATCACCCATTTCGAAAATTTATTAGGCACGGCTTAATAGTCAAAGATAAAACAAAAGAAAATTAATAAAAACAAATAAAAACCAAATTAACGTTTAAATGGCCTTATTACATTACTAAAATCCAAATTAAAGTTGAAATAATTCCAAAATAACTATTTAAAACAAAATCCAAAATATTATGCATGGCCACCTCGAGTCCACCTCGGCTCCATATCCGCGGTCTACGGATTACCTGCCAAGTTTAACAGAGGGGGTGAGTCACCGAGACTTAGTGTGTAAATCCCCATCCAAAAGATTTTTGGGCTCTCACACAGATTCATATGCAAAGTATGTATGTCATGCAACCCAACCAACCTAATGTGCTCATTCGCCGTATCTCTTGTGTCTAGCCAACGTTTGTGGCACCTAGCCACTGGTGGTACCTAACCACTGGTGGTTCCAAACCACTGGTGACAAAAGTCACAAATAATAATATGTGGGGCCAACCCACTTGTGGTACCTAACCACTGGTGACAATCCCTAATATCAATACGTGGGGCCAACCCACTGTGGTACCAAACCACTGGGACGAGTCACAGAAATAAGATATATGTGGTACCTAACCACTGGTGGTTTCAAACCACTGAGACTTAGTCACAAAATGATAATATGTGGGGCCAACCCACTTGTGGTACCTAACCACTAGTGACAGTCTTAAAAGAGATCATATTTCCTCCCTCTTCACATCATACCCCATTTTCATGTTCATGCTTTACAATATGGTATGATCATGCTTTCAATGTACATCAACAATCATTTCACCCGAACATACATCCATTAATAACAGTACATAGTAGAACTTACCTGGAGTCCTTGCTATTACCCACAAGGGTAACATAGTGTTCCATGCCATCACTTCGGCTTTTAGCAATACACAGATAATAACATAATTAGCATATAAAGTGTGTAAGAGTTACACACCTGATAATGCGTAACACAATACTCTCTACGTCGACGCTATCGCTAACAGGCACTACTGTTATCTGCCTACTATTCTGCTCGGAAGCCGGCCCACAACCCGGTGGCCAATCACGAACAGCAGACACCGCACGCTTCTTGTACTTTGGAATCGAACCCGGAGGTTTGCTTCCTTCCCCAACTTGAGTGTTTCTTGCATCTATCAAAAGCCTCGATCAATAAATCACTACGAAAGATTTGATTTGAATAACCCCTCAACTAGGTTAGGGTGACAACCAAAGATAAACTGATTAACAGAACAACTAGAGAGAATCTTCTTACCTAAGTCGACTGAATTCCGAAGTTAGAAAGCTTGGTTTACGAAGTTGATCGAACACCTATGCAAAATAAAGTGAGATTCGGTTGAAAAGAGAATAGGTTGAAAGGGATGGCCTTTCGGCCAAACAAGAAACAAGAGCCCCCCTTCCACCATTCGGCCAAAATACCAACATGACTACTCACCTTTGATTAACCCCCCAAGGATTCGACACACACAGACAAAGCAAAGAGAATTCAACTACAAGGAAAAAGAAGGGAAAAACAACTCAGAGAGGGATTAAGAAAGATGATTCGGCCTTGAGTAGAGAAGGAAAAGAAAAGAAAAGAATGCAACCACGAACTTACCAACACCTGAGATGATGATTCGGCTAGAAACCAGAATAGAGGAGAAAATAGATGCAAAAACCAAAAATAAAGCAAAAAGGACTTTGATGGAGGCTTTGGAGTTTCGGCAAAACTAAAGATCACCAAGGAGAAATGAAGGTCAAGAGAAAAGAATGATAAGGAAGAAATAGTAAAAGAAGAACAAAGGTGGAGTGCACAGGTTTCGATTTAAGAGGGTAAGTAGAGAAGAAAAGAAACAAAGAGTTGCAAGGGAAGGGTGTGGTGCTTACGATTGAGGAGTTTTGGAGAATGAATAGAGAGAAAAAGAAAATGAAACGAGAATGCCCCCAAATGGTCTCTTCAGTTTCGGCTACAGGTCATAAAGAAAGAAAATGATAGTTGGCTAAACAAATTTCGGTAAAAGAGAATAAGGAGAAAAGAGAGAAAACTAGAATAAAGCACACTCACAAATACCCAAAAAAAGAACATCTACACCCCCACACACTACTTAATCCACCTAAATTCGGCACCCACACCACCTTGCCAAAACCGAATGCTCCATACCCCTCACACTCCTCACAAATTCGGCTAACACTCCCCCACTCTTCAATCCCTTCTTTCTCTCCTTAATTCCCTCTCCCCCACTTATTCAAACAAGTTTGAATGATTCAAACTCCTAAAAACCCTCTCTACCATCTATTCAAAAACGTTTGACTCAATCAACACTCCCCCCTCAAGTGCCCTTGCCGAATCCACCACTTGTCTCTCCATATGCAAAATAAAACTCCAAACTGCTATCCTTGCAGCTCGAACTTCCCCCCTTGTGACTCCCCTCTGACGCAACTTTCAAGCTCCCAAAGTGGAGCCTCCTTGCCACTACACTAGCTCTTTCCTTGTGTTAACAACCACGAAATTTAATCCCTTAAAGCCTGGCTCCACTAGCTCTCCCCTAAAAGCTTAGAACAAAAAATTTTCACTAAGGCGCAGACTTAACCCCAAGGTTTCCCGAAGTCCCAAACACACTCAAACCATCGCACGGAGTATAACATACACACATAAACACATCAAATGCAAACCCCCCCAAATTCAGGATGTTACAAAAATATTGAATCTGAATCTAAAATTATTAAAACACGTAATTTTCCTACATTCTAACAATTTCCACATCTCCTTTATAGATATCAAACACTCAAATTCCTTACTTTCAATAGGAACGCTAAGAAAATTGGGGGCCATGTTTTGCTAACAATAAAAGGAAAATAAAAAAACAATATAAGAAAATTAAAGTAATTGAAACCTACCAAACTAAATTGCACCAAGAACACAAATGAGAAAGGAATTGTAGAAATCCAAATATTTAGAAAGCATATGGTAATAAGGCTAAAAAGCTTATCCTTATTTATAAACAAGGTAAAACCCTTCGACTTCTATGAAACTTTCTAGGCAAGTTATTATGCGCACATGTGCCCGCCATTACCTATACATAAAAAAGCTTTTCTAATCAATACACGACATGTAACGACCCAAATTCCGTGGGCACCGGAAAAAGCGTGTTATCGGGCCTCCGTCTTAGTAAATCGAGTTATTAAATAACCATTAGGAGTAATTATGAGTCTAATAGTGTGTTTAATTAGATTTTTATTTAGTGAATTTAGTTTAATTTAAAGTAATTATTATATATTATATTATTATAACATAAAGTAAATAGAATAAAAGAAATAAGAAAAGAAACAAAACAAAGAAACAGAAAAAGAAACAGAGAGCATTTCGACACAGGGGGAAAGAAAAGAAAGAAAGAAAATAAAAGGAGAAATTAGGGATTTGAAGCTTTAAGCTTTAAAAGGTAAGTCAATTAGCCATTTTCTCTTAATTTTGATGTTTTAGAAGCTTTAAAGCAAGATTTTGATGAAACTAAGTTGATTTTGAGAGTTTTTAGGTTTTTAAGTATAGTTGATGTTGAAGAAAAAGATGAATTATGGATTAAATTAAATGAAATCTAAGTTAGAATTAGTAAAAGGATTAAATTGTAAGGTAAGCTATAAGTTTTCTACTATAGGGATTAATTTGGAAGAAATTATAGATTAGGGTTTTATTATGAAAATTATATAATCAAGTTGAATATGGAAGGAATTTAAGTAGAATCAAAGCATGAATTAAGTTAAGAAAATAAGTAAACTTAATTAGGATTTAATTGCAAAATAAGCTATAAAAAAAATAGTTTTGGAACAGCAGTAGAAGAGTAACTTTGAAAATTCACTAAAAATAGTAGAAATGGAATTAGAAGTTGAGTGAGATATGAAATTAAAGCTTATTGAGTCCATTTTCATATGCAAGAAACATAGAAAGCAAAGAAATTCTTTATTTGGAGATATTTAGATCTTTGTGAGACTGGTTCAGAGTGATTTCGAGATCCCCTGTTCTGACTTGGAAAATTAATTACAAATTGTAAAAAAATAATTGGGCGACATAATTTACATGGTTAGATTCCTTAATGAATCTATTTTTATAAGAAACAAACTAAAACATCATTTGAATTCTGTACAAAAAGATAATTAAATTTTAGAAAAGAGTGGTTGAAACTGTCAGACAACAGAACAGGGGTGATTTCAAAGAATAAACTGTACTTACTGGATAAATCAAAAATTCTGAAAATTTTATGGAAAGAAGATATATGAGTCTAGTTTCATATAAAATTTACGGATCTTAATTTGGAATTTTGTAACTCAGTATATAGATAATTTAGTGACAATGACTCAGGTAGATAGCTTTGAAAGAACTTATAAGTAAATAATAGAATTGTGTATAAAGAATGTGGAATGAAGAGGAAGAGTAAAAATTGAATAAAATTCAATTATTTATTTTAATTTAATGTTGTAATTAATAATGTAAATTATTATTATTTTTGTAGCTAAAAAGGAACTCGAGGCATCAACCCACAAAGGAAATGAGAAGGTTACCGAGGAATAATCAAGCAAATTCGGGTTTGTATTACTATAATTCAAATTATTTATTTATTCATTAAATGTTAAATTAATTTATGTATATGGTAAGTAAATTATAAGGTAAGTGTTTTTATTGAATTGAATGGAAATTGAGTTGAATGATGAATATGTATTGAAATTGAATTGTATGTGGATTGAAATGGAAAAGTGTAATTGATATTGAAATTGAATTTGTTATGGAAATGAAAATGAAATTGAGAACTGAAATACCCTATTAACTAGTCGGGCTGAGCCGGATATAATTGGCATGCCATAGGATTTGGAAGAGTACGGGATTTATCGGCTTTGCCGATCAGGCACTTTATGTGTCGTAAATCAGGCACTTTATGTGTCGTATTTCAGGCACCTCGTGTGTCGTATCAGGCACCTCGTGTGTCGTTTCAGGCACTTATGTATCGTATACTGATCAGGTACTATGTACCGTTTTAGGCACAATGTGCCGTACTAGTGTATTTGGGTTGGAATCCGTGTATCCGTTAAAGTCCGAGTCTGTTAATAGGGGTAAATAAGGAAAAGGTTAAATTGAATAAAATGAAATGGTTGAGTCATTGAAAGAAATGCGAAAATAGAACATGAACTGAAAAATGTGATTGGAATATGAGTATGAGAATGGAAAGTATGAACCATTGGTTCAAGAAATGGATAGTGGCTCAACATGATTGTGTATTATTTCAATTGTTGAATAGCTAAAATTGAATTGTATGAATATATTGAGAATGACAAACTTATGTTTGAATTGGTTTAGTAAAATTAAAGTTATATGATTTAATGATATGATTATTATGTTTATAATTTGAATTATGGTAATACCACTGAGTATATGTATACTCAGCGTACGGTTGTTTCCGTGCGCAGGTTGTAGAAGTCAAATACTGAACTAGCGTCTGAAGCTAGACCCGACTTCAGCAAACTTTTGGTGATGTATATTTCCTTTTGATAATGTGGCATGTACGTAAGCTGTGTATAAAGGTTATTATGTTTTGAATGTAAATGGTTAAAAATGTTAGTATTACAAGTTTAAGAATTATAATGAAAGAAGTTTATCTATTTTAATCTAACTAATACTTTGATAAATTTAAGTTGATATTATATTGATTGAGTTTGATTAGAAGGTATTTAGAATAGAAAATGAATATATGAAATAAATTGGTTGAATTGGTTATGATTGAAATGAATACGGTTTAATTTACAGAGGGTTTTATATGATAATAAGCAGAAATGCTGCCGAAATTTATATTAAACAAAATATATTCTGAAATACTTAAACGAGTCCCATTTCACTTTTAATACAGACTTTAGACTTTGAAAGTTCATAATAGGGATCAATTATTAAAATTATACTATGAATGTTATTTTTTTTTAGAATTATTTGCAAATTGTCTGATATGTCCGGTAATGCCTCGTAACCCTGTTTCGGCGATGGTTCGGGGTTAAGGGTGTTACAATTGTTGGTATCAGATCTATTAGGTTTAGTCGATTCTCGGGCTAAATCGGGCTCGAAAGTGAGTCTAGAAGTACATGCCACTGTTGAGTCGAAGCTGAGTCAGGTTTTTGGATGCTGATATATATTTATTTGATTTTGTTTTATAGATAAAATGTCAGACGAAAGAATGTATGATGTTGAACAGGAAATGCATACTGGAAATCGAGAAATTGAAGAAACTGAATCTGTTACACCTACTGCAAATCCATTAGATAACCAACCTCCTAATGTAGGAAGAGAAAGAGATAACTCACAACTGTTAAGAGCTATAGCCAATGCATTACAACATGTAGCGGGAACTGTACCTGCTACTACATCAGTACCTACTGTTAGACGGGCCCCGATTAAAGAGTTAAGAAAATATGGTGCCACGGAGTTTTCGGGACTAAGAGGACTTGATCCTTCTGCTGCTGAAAATTGGATAGAATCAACAAAAAGAGTTTTGCAACAATTAGATTGCACCCCCCGAGAGAATTTGATATGTGCTGTATCATTGTTACAAGGGGTAGTGATATAGTTACACAGCAGTCGGAAGCTAGAACACCAGCCAGGGCCTACGTGGTTCGGACTCGGGAAGAAGGTGATGCACATGATGTCGTGACAGGTATATTTTTATTGCATTCTGAGCCTATTTATGCTTTAATTGACCCGGGTTCATCACATTCATATATTAATTTAAAATTAGTTGAATCGGGGAAGTTAGAATCTGAAATGTCTAGAGTTTTCATAGAGGTGTCTAGCCCTTTGAGACAAACAGTGTTAGTAGACAGAGTATGCCGGAGGTGCCCGTTAATAATACATGATAAAATGTTTCCTGTGGATTTGCTGATCATGCCTTTTGGCGATTTCGATTTCATTTTGGGTATGGATTGGTTATCTGAACATGGGGTAGTTTTGGATTGCTATAAAAAGAGGTTTAGTATTCAGGCAGAAAACGGGGACAGAATTGAAGTGAATGGCATCCGTACCAGTGGTTCGACACGTATCATTTCAGCTATAAAAGCTAACAAATTATTACAGCAGGGTTGTTCAGCGTATTTGACATATGTTATTAATTCTAACTCAGTGGGGAGCCAATGCAGCCAGATTAGGACTGTATGCGAGTTTCTAGATGTATTTCCAGAAGAACTACAGGGTTTACCACCTGATAGAGAGGTTGAATTTGCTATTGAGGTGTATCCGGGTACAGCACCAATTTCTATACCTCCGTACCGAATGTCGCCTACTGAATTGAAAGAGTTGAATGTGCAGTTACAGGATTTATTAGATCGAGGCTTTATCCGACCGAGTATTTCACCTTGGGGAGCTCCAGTATTGTTTGTTAAAAAGAAATATGGTTCTATGCGGTTGTGCATTGATTATCGACAGTTGAACAAAGTGACGATCAAGAACCGGTATCATTTGCCTCGTATAGACGACTTGTTTGATCAGCTTAAGGGAGCTTCAGTATTTTCTAAAATTGATTTGAGATCCGGGTATTATCAGCTGAAGGTGAAGGAAAGTGATGTGCCTAAGACTGCTTTCCGTACTCGTTATGGCCATTATGAATTTTTGGTGATGCCGTTTGGATTGACCCATGCTCCAGCTGCTTTTATGGATCTGATGAATCGCATTTTCCAGCCGTACCTAGATCAGTTTGTGCTGGTTTTTATTGATGATATATTGGTTTATTCGAAGATAGAGGCAGAACATGATCAGCATCTTCGAAAAGTTTTACAAATTCTGCAGGAAAAACAGTTGTATGTGAAATTAAGTAAATGTGAATTCTGGTTGTCTGAAGTGGTATTTTTAGGACATGTGGTATCTACCGATGGGATTAGAGTTGACCCGAAGAAGATCGAAGCAATTGTTCAGTGGAAAGCGTCAAAGAAAGTGTCTGAGGTACATAGTTTTCTCGGTTTGGCTGGATATTATCGAAAATTTGTAAATGGATTCTCGAAAATAGCAATGCCAATGACTAAACTACTACAGAAGAATGTTCCTTTTATCTGGGATGATCAGTGCCAGAATAGTTTTGAGACTTTGAAGCAAATGTTGACAGAGGCACCGGTATTAACATTACCAGAGTCGGGGAAAGATTTTATTGTGTACAGTGATGCTTCTTTGAGTGGTTTGGGTTGTGTATTGATGCAAGATGGAAAGGTTATTGCATATGCATCTAGACAGTTGAAGCCGCATGAACGTAATTACCCGACGCACGATTTGGAGCTAGCTGTAGTAATTTTTGCTTTAAAGATTTGGAGGCATTATCTTTATGGCGAGAAATGCTACATTTACACAGATCATAAAAGTCTCAAATATCTTCTATCATAGAAAGATTTAAATTTAAGGCAAAGACGGTGGATCAAGCTTCTAAAAGATTATGATTGTGTTATAGACTATCATCCAGGAAAAGTAAATGTGGTAGCTGATGCATTGAGCAGGAAAGCTGCGATTGAATTACGAGCAATGTTTGCTCGGCTCAGTGTTAATGATGATGGAAGCTTGTTAGCTGAGTTAAGGGTTAAGCCGATGATGTTAGATCAGATTAGAGCAGCTCAGATGGAAGATGACAAATTATTAAAGAAAAGAGAAATGGTTCAGAATGGTACAGTCGAGAGTTTTAGTATTGATGAACATGATTGTTTGAGGTTTCAAAATCGGATTTGTGTTCCAACTACTTTTGAATTAAAGAAGATGATTCTTCAAGAAGCACACGATGGCACTTTTGCATTGCATCCGAGTGGAACAAAAATGTATCGTAATTTACGAGAGCTTTATTGGTGGCCAGGGATGAAGAAAGATATAGTTGAATATGTCAGTAAATGTTTGATTTATCAACGAGTAAAGGCAGAACATCAGGTACCGACAGGATTACTCCAGTCTATTAGTATTCTTGAATGGAAATGGGATAGTATTACTATGGATTTTGTTACGGGGTTGCCACCGTCGGTGAGCAAAAAGAATGCCATTTGGGTGATAGTTGATCGGCTTACTAAGTCTGCTCATTTCATAGCAGTCAGGACTATTGGTCTCTACAGAAGCTTGCTGAAGTTTATATTCAAGAAATTGTGAGACTGCATGGTATTCTAGTGTCTATAATTTCCGACCGAGATCCACCATTTACATCGAGATTTTGGAAGCAGTTACATGATTCTTTGGGTACTCGGCTTAATTTTAGTACTGCATTTCATCCACAAACCGACGGACAATCAGAACGGGTAATTCAAATTTTAGAAGACATGCTTCGGGCTTGCATTATTGACTTTGAATCAGGTTGGGAACGATACTTGTCGTTAGCTGAATTTGTTTATAATAATAGTTACCAATCTAGTATTCAGATGGCTCCATATGAAGCATTATATGGTTGAAGATGTCGATCACCAGTATGTTGGACAGAGTTGAATGAGAAAAAGATAGTTGGACCGGAATTAATTCAGGAGACAGAAGAAGTAGTTAAAAAGATCAGAGACAGGTTGAAAGTAGCTTTTGACAGACAAAAGTCTTATGCAGATCTGAAGCGACGGGATATAGAGTATTCTGTAGGTGATAGAGTGTTTCTAAAGGTATTACCTTGGAAGAAAATTTTGAGATTTGGTCGCAAGGGAAAATTAAGTCCACGTTACATTGGGCCGTATGAAGTAGTTGAAAGAATCGAACCGGTTGCCTATCGACTAGCTCTACCTCCGGAATTACAGAAAATTCATGATGTTTTTCATGTTTCCATGTTACGAAGGTATCGATCGGATCCATCTCATGTTATTTCTACTGAAGACATTGAGATTAGACCTGATTTGTCATATGAAGAAGAACCAGTTCAAATACTAGCTCGAGAAGTGAAAGAATTAAGAAACAAACGAGTCCCTTTGGTAAAAGTATTGTGGAGAAGCCATAGCATGGAAGAAGCAACTTGGGAACCGGAAGAAACTATGAAAGCACAGTATCCTCAACTATTTTCAGGTAAATTTCGAGGACGAAATTTATTAAGGGGGAAAAAATGTAACGACCCAAATTCCGTAGGCACCGGAAAAAGCGTGTTATCGGGCCTCCGTCTTAGTAAATCGAAATATTAAATAATCATTAGGAGTAATTATGAGTCTAATAGTGTGTTTAATTAGATTTTTATTTAGTGAATTTAGTTTAATTTAAAGTAATTATTATATATTATATTATTATAACATAAAGTAAATAGAATAAAAGAAATAAGAAAACAAATAAGAAAAAGAAACAGAGAGCATTTCGACACAGGGGGAAAGAAAAGAAAGAAAGAAAATAAAAGGAGAAATTAGGGATTTGAAGCTTTAAGCTTTAAAAGGTAAGTCAATTAGCCATTTTCTCTTAATTTTGATGTTTTAGAAGCTTTAAAGCAAGATTTTGATGAAACTAAGTTGATATTTTGAGAGTTTTTAGGTTTTTAAGTATAGTTGATGTTGAAGAAAAAGATGAATTATGGATTAAATTAAATGAAATCTAAGTTAGAATTAGTAAAAGGATTAAATTGTAAGGTAAGCTATAAGTTTTCTACTATAGGGATTAATTTGGAAGAAATTATAGATTAGGGTTTTATTATGAAAATTATATAATCAAGTTGAATATGGAAGGAATTTAAGTAGAATCAAAGCATGAATTAAGTTAAGAAAATAAGTAAACTTAATTAGGATTTAATTGCAAAATAAGCTATAAAAAAAATAGTTTTGGAACAGCAGTAGAAGAGTAACTTTGAAAATTCACTAAAAATAGTAGAAATGGAATTAGAAGTTGAGTGAGATATGAAATTAAAGCTTATTGAGTCCATTTTCATATGCAAGAAACATAGAAAGCAAAGAAATTCTTTATTTGGAGATATTTAGATCTTTGTGAGACTGGTTCAGAGTGATTTCGAGATCCCCTGTTCTGACTTGGAAAATTAATTACAAATTGTAAAAAAATAATTGGGCGACATAATTTACATGGTTAGATTCCTTAATGAATCTATTTTTATAAGAAACAAACTAAAACATCATTTGAATTCTGTACAAAAAGATAATTAAATTTTAGAAAAGAGTGGTTGAAACTGTCAGACAACAGAACAGGGGTGATTTCAAAGAATAAACTGTACTTACTGGATAAATCAAAAATTCTGAAAATTTTATGGAAAGAAGATATATGAGTCTAGTTTCATATAAAATTTACGGATCTTAATTTGGAATTTTGTAACTCAGTATATAGATAATTTAGTGACAATGACTCAGGTAGATAGCTTTGAAAGAACTTATAAGTAAATAATAGAATTGTGTATAAAGAATGTGGAATGAAGAGGAAGAGTAAAAATTGAATAAAATTCAATTATTTATTTTAATTTAATGTTGTAATTAATAATGTAAATTATTATTATTTTTGTAGCTAAAAAGGAACTCGAGGCATCAACCCACAAAGGAAAGGAGAAGGTTACCGAGGAATAATCAAGCAAATTCGGGTTTGTATTACTATAATTCAAATTATTTATTTATTCATTAAATGTTAAATTAATTTATGTATATGGTAAGTAAATTATAAGGTAAGTGTTTTTATTGAATTGAATGGAAATTGAGTTGAATGATGAATATGTATTGAAATTGAATTGTATGTGGATTGAAATGGAAAAGTGTAATTGATATTGAAATTGAATTTGTTATGGAAATGAAAATGAAATTGAGAACTGAAATACCCTATTAACTAGTCGGGCTGAGTCGGATATAATTGGCATGCCATAGGATTTGGAAGAGTACGGGATTTATCGGCTTTGCCGATCAGGCACTTTATGTGTCGTAAATCAGGCACTTTATGTGTCGTATTTCAGGCACCTCGTGTGTCGTATCAGGCACCTCGTGTGTCGTTTCAGGCACTTATGTGTCGTATACTGATCAGGTACTATGTACCGTTTTAGGCACAATGTGCCGTACTAGTGTGTTTGGGTTGGAATCAGTGTATCCGTTAAAGTCCGAGTCTGTTAATAGGGGTAAATAAGGAAAAGGTTAAATTGAATAAAATGAAATGGTTGATCCATTGGAAGAAATGCGAAATTAGAACATGAACTGAAAAATGTGATTGGAATATGAGTATGAGAATGGAAAGTATGAACCATTGGTTCAAGAAATGGATAGTGGCTCAACATGATTGTGTATTATTTCAATTGTTGAATAGCTAAAATTGAATTGTATGAATATATTGAGAATGACAAACTTATGTTTGAATTGGTTTAGTAAAATTAAAGTTATATGATTTAATGATATGATTATTATGTTTATAATTTGAATTATGGTAATACCACTGAGTATATGTATACTCAGTGTACGGTTGTTTCCGTGCGCAGGTTGTAGAAGTCAAATACTGAACCAGCATCCGAAGCTAGACCCGACTTCAGCAAACTTTTGGTGATGTATATTTCCTTTTGATAATGTGGCATGTACGTAGGCTGTGTATAAAGGTTATTATGTTTTGAATGTAAATGGTTAAAAATGTTAGTATTACAAGTTTAAGAATTATAATGAAAGAAGTTTATCTATTTTAATCTAACTAATACTTTGATAAATTTAAGTTGATATTATATTGATTGAGTTTGATTAGAAGGTATTTAGAATAGAAAATGAATATATGAAATAAATTGGTTGAATTGGTTATGATTGAAATGAATACGGTTTAATTTACAGGGGGTTTTATATGATAATAAGTAGAAATGCTGCCGAAATTTATATTAAACAAAATATATTCTGAAATACTTAAACGAGTCCCATTTCACTTTTAATACAGACTTTAGACTTTGAAAGTTCATAATAGGGATCAGTTATTAAAATTATACTATGAATGTTATTTTTTTTAGAATTATTTACAAATTATCTGATATGTCCGGTAATGCCTCGTAACCCTGTTCCGGCGATGGTTCGAGGTTAGGGGTGTTACACGACATGTGTACCTAAATATTAAAGATAACGACGATTTCATTGGGAATCCAACCAACACATTGTAAAACACTGCACGTTTTACAAACTTCATCAATAAACTCACATGAACATGCATATGAAAATTATTTCTCTCGCCATAAACTTAATCAATTTAAAAGTTTCAGTTATTTAAAATTCAAATTACAAATTTAAAAAATATATATTCAGACTTAAAATGAGATCACCTATACAATGTATAACACTTCATCATGAACTTCAAGACGCTTGCATCATGGACACCTATACTACGAATTCCTCACCAAGCTCGTAAAGGTCACTTTATAGCCTTCACTCACCTGGGGGGCAATTGTTATGCCCTGTATAACGGATCTTACAACTTACCAATATTTAGTTCGCGAACCTCAACTTGGCGAACTATGCACTTTCACACTTATGGTCTTAGTCTGTGAACCTTAACCTAGAGAACTATGCATTTTTGTTAACATTAAGGTTGAATAAAGACCATGTGAAAACCATGTCTCATCCTAAGACATTACATCACTATCACTACCAAGAGTATCAAATCAAACTTCCACATCAACAATCTTAGGACACAAAGCCAAATTTGTTCTCCACTATAAAAGAGTCGTGCAAATAGCTTACAGACTCACAAAGACAACCCACCAAAACTCTTTCTCTCCCGAGATAATTGAGACTTCCTCCCAACCTCCATTCCTTTCTTCTTTACCAAACCATCATCTTTTTCCTTTTGTTCACCTCACTGATTAACAAAATTAAATCTCAAATTTTAGCATAACAAAAGAGACTGGAACTATAATTAGACAAATTTCTTACAATTCCTAATTAATAAAAAAATGTAAATATATATAATTTTTAAAATTAATTGCATTTTTTAAGAAGAAATTAATGGTAGTTTTTAAGAAGTAATAGTATTTTTAAAGGATAATATAATTTTTAGCCCCTAAACTTAGCAACTAGGTCCACTTTAGTGCCTAAACTTGGAACTAAATCTATTTTGGTCTCTAAATTTGGATACCATTAAGATTTGGTGATGTGACTAGTGTTCTTGGAACATAACTGGAATGGTCAGTCGGACCAATTGGACTGAGAATTGATCAATATACTAGTCCAAACAAAAGTGTTAAGCCAATTGAATTGAAAACTGCACGAAACCAATAAAATTGAAAATTACGACAAAAATTAGTAGTTGAATCGGTTTAATAATTTTTTTATGAATTTTAATTAATTAATTAATTATTGTTGGTCTAATAATTGAATCAAGTGAACTGGAAACCAATGGTTAGATCAATTCAATCGTTGGTCGAGTTATTTGAATATAATATGTGACACTCTAATATTATACTACATTATTACCTGAAAATTTATATACTTTTTTTTCAATTTTGAAGTGATGATGTGGCACAATCTCAAAGTTTCACGTTATCAAATTTTTATAATTTTCAAGTTCAATGACCAAAATGAATTTAGTTATCAAATTTAAGAATTAAAATTTAAGGGTGCAAAAATTATATTATTTTAAAAAAATTAAGAAAGTAGTTTTTAAATGAGCTAATTTTTTAGAGGTATTTTTAAGAGTTGTTTAAGTTATTCTATATATATTATATAAAAATATTTAAAAGGTTGTTAAGTGTTTTTTAAAAAATTAAGCTTTTATTAATTGAATTAGTTTTAAATTAACTCAAAATACATTAATTAAAATTGAAAATGTAAAAAGGTAAACATTCTCATTTAAGGTTAAAATATGCTATAAATTCATGTGCTTTTCATAAATTTAGAATTTTGTCATTATATTTTTATTTTTAAGAATTTAATCCCTCTACTTTTTCAGACTTCAAAATTTAAGTCTAGTTATTAACATTATTAATTTTTTTATTAAATTCATTAGTGTAACATTTTAAAATTAAAAAGAAAAAATCACATGATAGACATATAACTAAAAAACTGACGTTAAAAAGAACTTGAATTCAACCAAAAAATTTCAACAATATTAACAATTAAACTTACGTTTTTAAATTCGTAAAATAGAAAAACTAAATTCTAATTATATGAAAACTACATGAATTAAAAACATATTTTAACCCAAATTCAAATTTAAAGATGAAATTAACATAATTTAACTACTTTAAACACAAACAGGGTTAGTTTGCTTGGTATAATAACATTAAAATATGTTGACCAAACTAACCACAAAAAGACTACCTTTAGTTTCTGACGACCAAGATAAACCAGATGGCATTTCAGTCATTCTAGTTACAAATTCGCCTCCCACTTCATTCATCATCCAATGTAATATATAATTATTTACATAAATTTTCTCTCGATTTGGAGGGCACCTCTCGAAAAGCTAATCACGAATACCTCTTTTCTTCTTAGCATGTTTTACTAGTAGTTAACATGTATACACTAAATTCCATATATTATATATACTAAATTCCAGTGCCATATCTATTGCTTCGGTTGCCACATTGTCTTAAATCAAATACTTCCAAAGCTATTTACTTGCCTGCAGATTTCTCATCAGGTAAACATGAACAAACTATACTTAGCTTCTCTTTTTATTTTTCCCATCCTATTTCATCAAAAGTTTCAGTTTTTTTGCATGCACAAAGCTACTGTCTTTCTTTGATATGTACTTATTGCATGTTCTTCTTTTTATCCCTTCGTCTTGTGGTTATGATCAATGTTATGGTTGAATGATTAATGGGTTTTGGTGTTTTTGATAAATTCTAATACAGTGATTATAAATTCTTCGGTTTTTTATTTTTTGAAGTTATTGGGTTTTGTTTTTTGGATTCAATTGGGTATCTTTTTGGGGGGCTGATGGGTCCTGCGAGGGGGTTAAAGAAAAGAAGGAAGATAGAGAAGAAGCCTGAAGAAAATGCTTCTGCTTCTTCAGAGAAGGAAAGGTCTATTGATTGGTGGGATGAGCTTTCCAGAAAGATGAATGGTATGCTTTTTACTGTATCAAACTCTTTCTGAATTTCTTGACTTTTTTTTCCTCCTATTTTTAACTTTTTATCATCTTTTTTTTTTTTGAACTGTTGCTCTAGTTGATCATTCATGGCATAGAAGATGTTTAAATTTTTTTGTTAGCAGTTGATTGATATTCAGTTCGGGGGATGAATTTTAATTTTGCAAGTTTTTTAATGGCTTTGCCATTTATATGATATTCAAGTTATTTAATTCCATATTCGGTTCATTGGGTTGAGTTCTGTTTTGGAATTTTTAACTGGCTTTCCGATTTACATTGTATTCGAGTTCTATATGTTGATACAAAGAAAACGCATATGGGAACATAAAAGCAGGATCCCTAATCTGACTTTCAAATGGTTCTTTTCACCTAACACTTCTTTTTTTTTCTTATATAATATATGTTATTAAATGGGAAAGAGGATAAGGTTTTATGTTTTGAAAATGCTGTTGCTCTGCTTGCCAGTTTGAATATGGTAACTATTTGAATCTCAGAATGTTTAAGTTGCTTCAACTAGCTAATGCAATTGAAAAACGGATTCTTAACTTACATTTGAGGTCGAGGTGCAAGGCTTAAGTTTACAATTAATGGGGGACTTTGGTAGTGAGAAATGGAGTTGGAAATAAAAGGGGCTCCCTGTTGGCTTGCTCTAGATAAGTTTTTGGAAGTAATTGTAGATAACTCGAGTATTCGTTTGGAAGTTGACTTTCCTTAGTTTGTATGTGCTAACTCTGTTGTGCAGTAGGTCTCTTGGACTATTGTTTTTGTTCTGCCAGAAACATGCCATTAACAGTTCGAGTAGTGTTTCCTTTTCATGAAAACATTGTCCTTCACATATATGTAGTTCCTATTTCTTCAATCATCATATTTTGATTGGAAATGCTGAGAAGGCCGCAAATCTCGTATCTCATGAACATGAAAAGTAACTGATAAAGTAAAATCAAATTAGTGATTCTTCAGGTTATATGCAGGAACTATATTCCCTTCATGTTTCTTGATTCATATTCTGGGTTGTGGAGTTCAAACCAACAATGCCTTGTTTTGACAGCTCAAAACTAAGGCTTAATATGATCTGACAAAAATGTCACTTGTTAATGAAAGAAATTTACTGCTAAATCCATGAAAAATCTGCCGAAGGCACTAAGAGCAAATACTGCTGTTGTGAGCATATGATTTGGACATACATACTCCTCTACAAACATATATATATGATGTTGAATTAGTTCATGTAAAATGTTGTCTCATAGCTAGAGGATGGGTAATTAGTTGCTAATCCAAGGAATGGACTACTGCTTCCTGCTATCGATATTCTTCTTCTTCCTTATATCTGTTTTGCTTTCTTTGGTTGTCTCTTCACTGCTGCCTCTACTCGTATTTTGTCAAAACTTAATGCACCGTCCAATTCATGTTAGCATTGGTTAATTATGTTTCAAGCAGGATGTTTCATGGGTTGAAACTTGTTTCTCTGATGTTCAAGCTATGTGTATAATGATATCTTCTCGTAACATTTAGTTTTAGCTACAGTTAACAATTGTCATTATAAATTGACTAGTGTTGTCAACATTCTATATTGTTTGTTGGTTATGAAAGATTAAGAACCAAAAACATATGTCGGGTCAGGAGAAAGTAACCTTTGCTTGGCAAAGTAATCGTAAATTAGGTTATTATGTACTCCCTAACCTACCTAAAGAGTTTGTTATGGAATTCGAACATAGTATAGGAACTAAATCATGTTCAATGCCCTATTTCCATGATCATTGTTTTCTTGTATCCATCAGAACAAAATGACGAGGACCACTCCATATTCAGTAACTTATCTTCCTTTTTCTCTCTCAAAAAAATGTTAATCATCTTTGTGATGATAAGTAATAGGAGACCAGATTCGACAGAAGCTGTCATGTTTCAGCTTTATGCTCAATGTTTTCATATTCCACAGATCATCTACACCAACCTTTTATGTTTCGTATATGCAGATGCTGCTTTCGTCTTTTTGACTGTCTCTCTCTGTAGGTCTTCAATCGCCATCTAAGGGTTCGGATAAGTTCAAATCTGTTTTCAAAATTTCCAGAAAAACCTTCAACTATATATGTTCACTTGTGAAGGAAGATATGATGGCTAAGCCAGGAAGTTTTACATTTTCAAATGGTAAACCTGTGTCTTTCGAAGATCAAGTGGCTGTAGCTTTAAGAAGGCTAAGCTCTGGTGAATCGCTGGTGATAGTTGGTGACTTGTTCGGGCTGCACCACTCAACCGTCTCACAACTGACATGGCGCTTTGTGGAGGCCATGGAAGAAAGGGGTCTTCACCACCTGCGATGGCCTTCGACTGAAGAAGAAATGATGGAAATAAAATCCAAATTCGAAAAGATTCAAGGTCTTCCCAATTGCTGTGGTGTGATTGACACTACTCACATTATGATGTGTTTGCCTTCATCGGACCCTGCAAGTAAAGTATGGCTCGATCACGAGAAGAATCACAGCATGGTCTTGCAGGCAATCGTGGACCCTGAAATGAGATTCAGGGACATAGTCACTGGCTGGCCAGGTAAAATCGATGACTGGTTGGTTTTTCAGAGTTCGAATTTCTATGAACTGTGTGATAAAGGGGAGAGATTGAATGGGAAAAATTTTATGCTCCCCGAAGGATCCGAAATAAGGGAATACATAATCGGAGATGTAGGCTATCCTCTACTACCCTATCTCATAATACCGTACGAGGGGAAAGAACTACCCGAGTTAAGAGCTGAGTTCAATAAAAGGCATTCGGCAACCCGGCTAGTAGCACACAGGGCATTGGCTAGGCTGAAGGAAATGTGGAAGATCATCCAAGGGGTAATGTGGAGACCTGACAAACATAAGTTGCCAAGGATCATCCTGGTTTGCTGCCTGCTTCATAACATCGTTATCGACTTGGAAGACGATGTGCAGGACGAAATGCCATTGTCTCATGACCATGATTCTGGTTACCGGCAACGGGTTTGTGGGTCTGTTGACATCAAAGGTGTACACCTGAGAGATAAACTTTCTGTCTACTTGTCAGGGAAATCACCACTAATTGTTACCCCCATTTCTGATTCCTGATACAAAGATGTTTAAATATGGTCTTTCACAAACATAGACAATCATTTCATTGAAGATGGCTTACTTTATGTTTAATTTAACATTGTAAAAGCTAACAGTATCATTGCATTTTTTTTTTAATACAAGGCTCCTCAAATCATAAGTGATGGTTTTGATAGTATGGGAGGAAATTAGATAGTTTCCATAGTTCATAAAATCCAAAAACTCTGGATTTTGAGGATACACCACCTTGTTTATTGTGAGCGTATCTATACCCCACCGACAAAAACTGAAATTAATATATTGTTGTGTAATTTTGAGCAAGTAAACCTGAAGGAACAGTTTCACCATTTTCTTTTTAATATTATCTAAATTTTAAAATTAAAAAAGTGGAGAACTAAATTCCTAGAAATAATAGACTTCTTCATGGGTTGGGTCACTTATCCCGTCCAAAAATTAAGAAGGTTTAGGCAAAATATAAACCCGAAAAATGAGCTTGAGTAAAAAAAATAAAATCCACTTAGAAAATAGTTAGGCCTTAGGTAAGGTTTTTCGGCTCAAGCCCGACCCAAATTTGTAAAAAAAAAAAATTGTTGTTTTGCTGTTGTTTTTCCAATGTTTGTTGTCATTTTACTATCATATTGTTATTGTTTTGATATTTTATAACTCTTGTTTTATTGAAGAGGCATTTGTTTGTTAAATTGTACTTATCTTAGTATTTTTAAGTATAAAGATTTTTTTAAAATTATTTTTATTTTATTAAAAAACATTAATGTTTTTAGTGTTTTTGATGTATTATTTTTTATATTTTTTATATTAAAATAAAATAGAAAAATTTAATACAGGAGGACAAGACAGGGCCCAAGCTTACCAATTGGGCCTAGAATTTTGTTAGGGTTTGACTTGGCCATGGATAACTCTAAAATACAGGGGCCAAATTATTAATTTTCAAAAAGTACAGAGACTATAGACACATTTTAACCGCCAAGAAATTAAGAAAAAAAATTGGCAACACTAAAGTATGGGCCTCATCTGGCCCAATCATTGAAAAAAAAACAGAATTCAAAAAGTTCCGACCTACCGGATTCGAACCAGTGACCTAAGGATTATCTGTCAGATTTAACCACTACAGTCCTCCGCTCTACCAACTGAGCTAAGGTCGGTACTATGAAAGCTCGTCAACATTAACTTACATCAACAGTAAATTTGCTACAGCAATCACTTTAACATAGCTCACTGCTCAGATTCACCACGCAAGAGATTACAACATATCATTCTTTCAACTCGGGTTTCTCTGTAGATCCAAAGAATTCCCAGATCTAAATAACCATTCAATCAATTGTGACTCTACTTTTTTTAGATTATGATTCAGTCAAACACAGTTTTTATAAAAGCGTAGGCAGAGATTGCCCAAAATAATGTGAATTGAAGAAGGAAGATTTGAGTATAAATGATTCAGTTGACAAAACCCCAATCAATTTACAGACGCTGCATCTCGTCGAAGATCAGATGGAACCACCAATACAAAACCATGCTATCTCTGACCTATCAACCATCAACATGCAGGCAGCAGCACAGCAGATAAACTCCCCCAAAAGTGCAACCAGGTCGTTTGTACTTGAGGCTGTACCTGTGTTAACTAATTCTCAACCACTTTTGACTTCTTCACAACGGTATTCCCATTAATCCAACACCGTTTGGACAATTCAAATATAACATATATGCGAATTAAATTTTAAATTATTGCATAAATAATTTAAATTTAATAAAAAATGTTTAAAACATATATTCCACATTCTAATATTATGAAATAATCTAATTAATCTGATTAACACTCAATTAAAACCATTTAAAATTTAGTGATTAAATTAGACTTTAAATCATTCTATCTAGTTTGCCATGAAATTTGCCATAATCTTTATTATTTACTTTCAATAGTCGAAAATTGCAGGAAGAACGTTACATTATAATATGCAACAACAAAAAAATGGGGGATCCCCTCTTTGGCTGGCTGGTTCAGAATTCTAATATTTTATTCAACCATACGGTACTCGTGTTTCCTCAAATCTTTCACTTTTTTCTTTTCACATATTAATAATTAAGCTTTTGTATTTTTATTTTTTTCAAACTTAAACAACCTCACAACATTATTCTTATTATCAAAAAATAATTACAACATTTTATTACCATATGATTAAAGAAGATGGAATAATATTTAGTACACTGATAGTGAAATGTTTAGATTCAATGAGTAGGTTTAGTGGTTGACAAATTTCTTATAAAGGGTACATGACAATTTTATTAAAATTATTTTTAAAATAAAAAAATATACTATCAATATTTCACATACTAATATAAAAATAATATAGTCATATTTTGAACAAAAATTATAGAAACAAAACTTTTATAATTAATTATGTGCTCATATTCACATTACATAATTGATGCAGTTTGAAACTAAGAAAATTCTAGCGAATTGTTTAATTCACATTTAAAAGGGTATCTCCTATTCCTGTTTAAAAAAAGAAAAAAAAAATCTCCTATTATTAAGTTTGAACCCAATTGATGACTTATTGGTTGAATGTTTATCTTTTTCAATAATAATTTTGATTCAAATTACTGTTAAGTAATATCCAGTTGTAGTTAGTAGTATCAGTTAAGTAGTGGTTAATTTGTTAGTAACAATTAGTTTATTAGTGACTGTAATGTAGTTAAAGAGCTGATTAGTCCGTTAGCTTTCTGTATAAATACTCATGTATGATCCTGTAACACTTTATACCTGACTTAATTACCTAGTCTGGGTATTGAATAATACCAAGACCCAATTAACTTAAAGAGATTTTGAATTCTATTCTTATTTCATTCTTAAATGTTTAATTTACACTTTAAACTATATCAAGAAATATAAGTTTTAAAAGTTTTCATCTTACAATCTTAACAGTATTTACAATTCTAAATTTAAACTTTAAAATTGTTGCATTCAACTTAATCCCCGAGGCGTGGCCTTTAAGGGAGCATCTCTATATGCATGTACGACTTCCATGTCTGTCCCTCAAATATGGCGGCACTTGGCTTGGTCCCTCCACTTGATGTCCCAATCACACATTGTCTTGCAAACAAGTAGCAAGCACGTAAGTTCAAATGAACTTAGTGAAATTCTGCAAAGCAATAGTAATAATTCAGAATCCTTAAGAAACAAAGTTTTAAGCAGAGATTTCAACTCCCTGTTTATCATTGGCCTTCCACAAATTTCACCTGCATGGTCGACACCTTGCCATTTTTTCACGGTTCATCACTGGCGGATTTATTCTCTATCCTGAACGTAAACATGAAATTTACGAAAATGATCCTCTATGGTTCTAGCCTTATTCTGCCTCGTCTTAGATTCCCTTATACTTTGCCAATTTTACTCACTCAGAAACCACCATACACTTGGGAATAAAGTTCGTTGCCTACAACTGGTTGACTTTCACTTATGTTCTTAAATTTGAATCCTTATCATGATTCGTTCATCCCATACTAGATTAGCTTTAAAAATTTTCCACTTTAACCTACCTTCCAGGTTATGTTCTTAAATTTGATTCCTTATCATGATTCGTTCACCCCATACTAGATTAGCTTTAAAAATTTTCCACTTTAACCTACCTTCCAGTCCAAACCCACAGATCTAGTCATGAGGTTAAGCTAACTGATTAGACGCTCCATCATCCTGGTGGATTCATACTTTACAACTAACCCTAAGTTGCTAGTTCACCTTGTTTCAAACCTTTGAAATTTTTAAATTAGCAGATAGTTCTTATTAACCATATCCTCCGCTATTTCCCGACAGATTGTCCACTCAAGGTAGCCCTTGGCAGACTTACCCGTTTTTGGTTAACCTTTATCCGCTGACCCTTAAACTTGGTTCTGCTTGATTATTTCACTATCACCCCCAAATTCGATGTACTCGCTAAAATTCGCAGACTCATACCTCTACTTAGTTATTGCTCGTTAATAACTTACTTGCATTCTTAGATGTTCCTACTTGCCTTTCTTATCTTCATAATTTGGTTGATCATTGGGTTATCATGTTTACCCGTGTTCTCAGATTTGTCGTACTCGTCTATTCATGTTACTCTCTGAGTGGATCATACTTCGATCTCCCTTACCTTATCCTGTCATCTTTCTTACCTAACATTTTTTTTCGGACTTCACATGGCGCCATAATTGAGCTACGGACTTTCATGGTCTAAACTCATGTTTAACGTCCTAGCAAACTCCATTAGTTGTCATAGTCGAGCTATGGTCTTACACTTTGTAACCCCATTTAATGTTTTGGTGGACTCTATTGGCTGCCATAGGCGAGCTATGGTCTTACACCTTATAACCCCATGTTTAATGTCTTGATGGACTCTATTGGTTGTCATAGCCGAGCTATGGTCTTACACCTTGTAACTTAATGTTTAATGTCCTGGCGGATTCTATTGGTTGTTATAGTCGAGCTATGGTCTTACATCTTGTAACCCCATGTTTAATGTCCTGGCAGACTTCATTAGTTTCCATAGCTAAGCTATGGTCTTACACCTTGTAACCTCATGTTTAATATCCTAGAGGACTCTATTGGTTTCCATTGTCGAGCTATGGTCTTACACAATATTAAACCTCTTTTGAGGTGTCACCCCGTAGGACCTATATATCGTCATCACGGTGTCGCCCCATAGATCCTGCAAACTGTTGTCGCAGTGTTTCTTTATGAAACCTATAAATCGTCGTTACGGTGTCGTCCCGAAGGACCAGTTGATAACCGTCATCACGATTTCATTCCACAGCACAGCCATACTCCCTTGTATGCCCTTAACAGTTCATTTTATGGTCAGAACATAATTCTTTTCATACCAGAGGATGGTATTCAAGTAAAACAGTCTTAACAATATATATTATATCATATTTTTATACATGTTTACTTACTTGTTTGTGTAACAAGCGCTAATTTTCATTGAAAGGATCATCTGGAAAGTAGTTAAGTGCAGGTTATAACCCTTGCAGTGATGCAAACCTTTATTTTATTTTTCTCATTAATTTTCATTTCTTTGACTGAATTGCAATTTTAATAATTCTATGGGTTTTGAGAAGCAAGTTCCATGGCAACTTATATATATTAAAAATGGCTTAATGCTTGCCAATTGCTACAAGAAATAGGTTTTTTAAATAGAAAACTAGAGATTTTTTTAAATACCTGAATAAAGTTATTAAAAAAATTGGGAATTTGAAATAG